>CAWZYM010000417.1:0-67500 GCA_963966185.1 Rhabditoides inermis
CATTCTCTCCTCTTCTTTTTTCGTTGACTCTAGTCAGGCACAATCTGTGTTCCTTTTTTAGGATAAACCGTTTATCTTAAATTTTATTCAATACAAAACAGTTGAAAACCCAACATATTATGTACAACGCAGAATCACCGGGTGACGAAAAACACGACAGACACTCACGGAAAAAATAATCAGCAGAACGCGTATACGGTAATTCGACTAGTATGAGTGGGTTCAATGGGAACTGACAGATTGAGAGAGCTGGGCAGAGTCCGGTTGTGGTGTAGACGGCGCGCCTGTCTGGCCTGGTCGCGGAAGTGCCGCGCCTTCTCGCGCATCTCACGCACCTCGTTCCGCGCCTCGCGCAACTCACGCTCTCTGTCCGGAAGGGTGAATACACAGGTGGCAGTGGAGTGATCCAGGTCGGCACACTCCACGATAGAACGCTGCCTTTCTAAATTTCATTATTGATATCGATCGGCATCGATTGATTTGTATGCTTACCTGGATGAGACTGGAGGTAGAAATCGAGCATCGAATCGTAGGCGGGATCCGTCTTCAGTTCCGTAGCGGAAGTGCGACACTAGAAAAAACACATCAAATTACAACCAGCGCGGAGCGGTGGTTGGTTTGTTTTAAGAATACCCGCTAGAATCCGCAAAAGGCAACATAGAGAAAGGTCGGTTAGAATTTTTAAAAATAAACTCTACTCTTACGCTAGACCTTGCTAGACAAGATAATGCGTGTTTTGTTGTTTGATTTGACTAGCACTGTTTCGAGGTAGGAACTAACCGTGGGACATGTAGGTTTGATGCTCGCATGGAACCAGCGAGAAATGCACCCGGAACAGAAACGATGCAGACACGGAACGATACTGTAATGAGAGAATACATGAGTATACCACACACAACTACAGTAATCCCCAACTCACGTGACAGGCTTGTATACGGTATCGGAGCAGATGGCACAAGTGAAGAGGTCTTCATCAAGGGTGGGGGAAGGGAGAGAGAGGGTGGAAGGGAGAGAGAGGGTGGGAGGCTCGAAGACCGTCCTATCCAGCACAGTCTTCGTGAACTCATTCGACCACTGCCAGAAGGTCGTGTCGCGGGCGTCCAACGAATCCTCCATGGCAGGGGACGGGGCGCGCTTACTGGAAGGAGGGTACGGTAACAATGACGTCACTAATCCACAGTACTCACCTCTTTTTGGTTCGGAGACGATGCAAAGCGTTGGCGAGACGACGGAGAAGCTTCATAATCAGATGTGATCAGAGTGCTCGTTCAATTTCAGCAGTGAGTATTTATACCATATACGGTGAGTGGCGGGAGTGAGCGTTCTTTGTTTCTTGCGACCGACACCGCAGGTGCCGACAGTCCAATTTGTGCGGCTCACCTTTTAAGGTTTGGATATGCTAATTGGATTAGGCGGAGCTCCTCGAAGGCTTTGCTCCAGGCGTCCACATCTTGTATCGGCAACGTGACACCAATACGTTTTAGGACTCGCGTAAATATTTTTAGGACTCGCGTAAATACTCGCGTAAATATCTGCGGAATATTAAACAATTACTTAAAGGAACAGGGGCGCTTAGTGGAAACCCGTTTGTTGCGAAAATTCAAACTTCGCGCGCAGCTACAGTAACCAGAGCTTGACCACTACAAACTAGAACTCGCGTGGTGGGTTGTAGTTTGTAGCGGTCGAGCTAACTCGCGCGGCGACAAACGATAAATCTATATTGCATCTATCACAATCAGCATTACCTTTCCAAAAACAGTACAAATGAAAAAAAACGCAAATTTCAAAACAAGTTATTCACGACAGAAAATCTCACTACCCAACGAGGTGTGGGTCAAATAAAAGGACATGGGACGTTTGTTAAAGTTTTAAATTGCAGATTTGACTACATCATTCCATCACCCTGCAATGTTTCTGTTCGCAACTTGATATCGTTTCAGAAACGTATGCTGTAGTCATAGGTTGGCAGACATTTTTAAAGTGTGGAGCGTCGTACGTTTCATAGAAAAGTTAATACCAGATTGATGCAGTTAAACGTAATAGTGCTGTTGTACCAAAGATAATCTAGATGACTTTTTTGAGACTTTGAGACACTCCGTCTACAACAACGAGCGGGTCGCTTCCAGCTAATTCTGTATGAGTGGATACTGTTGTGACTCCCCCAAGTGCTCTGAGCTGTTCTCAACTATGGCGTGCGCAGCATAGAGAGGTGGCTATGCAGGCATCGCGATATAAGCACTGAGAGCACGGTCTCTCCGACTCTACCCGCTTCCGTTCGCTCGTACACGCGCTGGGCCCATGGAATTCGTGTCGCGAACAGAAGCCGTACCCAGCTTACCTTGATGGCTGTCCTCCTTACGTGTCGGCGCTGTCGCTCACTCGCTCGAGACGTCTGGTCTGAGTGTACTCTCGTCGTGTTGGTTTTGATTGATTTGATTTTGGTGTCAGGTCTCTTCTGACTCGCCCATCAGGCTCATTGTCTTCCGAGGTTCCCGCTCCCCATCGGGTGGCTGGGGAGGATTCAACCCGGGCATCTTATCACGCGGCGCGACCATCACTCAACAGTAAACGTATTTCGAGGTTAATAAGAAGAAATCAGGGATTCAATTGACCGGAGAGATTATTCATCAAGGTTTATCTATTATTAACGCGAAGCGGCAAGAACAATAAACCATCATCAACACAAATGCACGCATCATACCATCATATCACCAGACAAACATAAACCATATGGGTGGCGACGCTCAGTCGGCTCACGCCGCCGCTCACCGCCTCCCCTCCCGGCACGAGTGATCCTGTAATCGATCCCTTCATCCTTCGCTTCCCTCGTTGGATACTGTAACCACCGGCTACCGTACTCACCCAGGCTGGCGCGGTTCCAAGTCTCCGCCCCTTCCTTGCTCTCTCGTCGTCGGGTCTCTCTGCAACACTCGCTATGCTACTCCTCTCCCCGTACAACACATAAATCAAACTTGGGTTACGCATACAAACACTTCTCAAGACGCATGTATAATTCATAATTTTCCCCTCCTACTTCTACTTGGTCACCTCCCCTCACAGGACCCCCCTCTACTTAAGATCGTCCCGATCTTACAAGGTGTCTCCGATGGATCTGTGGTGAAATGTCGACGCCGTCTCCTGTCCTGTCTCCTCAGTCGCTGTGCACTCCTCGCTAGAATCGTATTGTTAATCTCTCCTTCTGCCTCCACCGTGCTCACCTTTCATTCGCTTTCTTGGATGCACTTTTCCTCCCGCATCCTCTTCACGATCTTCTCCCAAAATCCTGTGAGTGTCAGGCTCGCCGCGTGCCCCACTATCACTATGCCCCGTGATGCTCTCGACAGAGCCACGTTCGCTCTCCTCTTGTCTCCGACGAATCCCATCCTCCTCGCTCCGCTTGCGCATCCTTTCTCCACCCGCTTGCCCGTGGCCAAGATTACGAATCTCGCTTCGATGCCTTGCGCTCCATCAACCGTGTAGACCTTCTTCCTCAGTCGTTCCTCCAAGGCGAATCGAGCTCGCCTGTGGAACGCGATCACCAATATCTCCTTCTCCTCTGCGAATGCCTTCAGCCTGTTGTGTGAGTCCACACATAGCTCCACCTCCTTAGCTGCGAAGTTCCGTGTGAAATGGTTGTTTCGGAACCATATCGGGACGGTTGCGTTCGGAAATATCGCCCACACTGCCGGATCGACCGTCGCGTCGGCTTCCGATTTCAGAAATGGATATGTTGCCCGCAACAGCCGCTCCACCAGCGCCGGATGGCTCCTGTATGTCGTGTCCTACACACACTGCTTGACTCCCGCCGTCCCCTCCAGCCTCTCTAGCTCCGATCTTCCCAACATTCCATGCACGTCTGTACCTCGCGGAGCTTCGAAAAACGGTGGCAACTGCTTCACGTCTCCGAGCAGCACCGTTTTTCGCAGGTTCGGGAACTTTGTGACGATCTGCATGCCGTCCAACACTGTCAGCTGACTAGCCTCATCTAGCACCATGGCATCCGCGTCTATCTCCTTGGCCAAAATCGTAGCCACTGTTGCCACCACGATATCCGGCTCGTACGCCTGGATGATAGCGCTTTCCAACTGTGCCTTCATCCGCTGGAACTGTCTAAACTGCTCAGCCAGCTCCTCTTCGTTTTCTCCGCTTCCCAATGCCTGCATCTGTCGCCACAGCATCGCTACGACTGGTTGCTCTCGTTCGTTAAAGTAGGTCATCGGATCTTCCACCATCGCCGCCAGACTGTCTCTCTTTTCTTCCGCCACATACGTTGCCGCTGTGATGACCATCATCCGTACTCCGGCCAGCTCCTTTCTGCACCGATCGGCGAT
Source organism: Rhabditoides inermis (assembly GCA_963966185.1). Lineage (NCBI taxonomy): Eukaryota > Metazoa > Nematoda > Chromadorea > Rhabditida > Rhabditidae > Rhabditoides > Rhabditoides inermis. The sequence goes on from CAWZYM010000417.1 coordinate 4,332, forward strand.
CAGCTGCGTAGCCGCATTAGTTGGCGCTAATACCACCACTCTCTGATACTGTCGTCTTCCCCGAGGTCCTCCTATCATTCCTCTCAGTATGTGAGGGATCAATGTACTCTTTCCGGTTCCCGGGGGCGCGGCGATCGTCACCACTGGAATGCCACCACAGATTGCTGCTTCGCACGCCCTCATCTGTGCAGGATTCAGTCGCTTCTCGTTTTCGAACGTTCTCGGCGGCTGCATTATCGGCAGCTCTCCTTCGTTGTATAGCGTCTTGATCACTTTCGTGGTTACGGTCGGTATCTCTGCTATCCTCTTTTGCAGCTCCGTAAGGTTGCGAACGCTCTCTCCTCGAGGTTGTAGAGTGACTACTGGATCCGCTGCTTCTCCTTGAATCAGCTTCTGCGCCAGCCGGCTTGGCCACGCTTCCGTATTCACGCGCGCGTCGCACACCACCGTGTCCCCGTCTACGCTACTCTTTGATACGACGACCCCAAAGTTCACTCCGTTCCATTCGTCCGCTGTCATTCTCAACACCTGTCCTTCTGTCCACGGATTCACTTGTGTGGCGTCCCTGCCCGACACTGCTCCTTCATACCATTTTGTTGGCAACGTGTATCGGATCCACAGCTCCTCTCCGAACATTGTCAGCCGGATTGGTCCCGTCACCGCCTGCGGGCTCGCTCCACCTCCCCGTTTCGCTTTGAGGTAGCTGATGCCCGCTGCCATCGCTTGTTTATGCTTCTGCACGTCCCTCACGACTCTCCATGTAGGATTTTCTAACATCCGTCTATCCATTCTCCTTTCTGCCTTCTCCTCCACTGTCCTCGTCCTCGTCCTCGTCTGTCACTTGCAGGTACTCCATGCATTCTGCCAGCTGACGGTTCTCCTCCTTCAATGCGTCTACCTGCTGAGAAAGGGTTGAAAGATTCTGAGTTTCGGTACAGATGGCATTTACGCGCATCTGGCGGCGGTCGAGTTGGGTACGACAATCCCTACGATAGTGCCCCTCTAAGCCACATCGAAAACAACGACTCCGAGAGTCGCTGGAATCGATGCGCTGCCCCTGCTGCCCCGTGGGCGGCGGGGGTCTCGCATACTGCCCGTTTGACGGGGCATACTGCCCTCGACCGCCTTGATCCCATCTCGGCCCTCTGCTCTCCGCAGCCGGACTTGACTGCCAGCTATTGCGTGGCTGCCATCCCGACTGACCGGAGCGGTTCCAAGGGGGATACTGATTCTGAGAGAAGTTCTGCCGTGGTTGGTACTCTCGTCGATACGGCGTCCACCTCTGATACTGTGGACTCCAATTGTCCTGCCTCTCTCTCCACTCACCCCCTGGGCGCGTTTGCGGCTGCGTTTGCGTTACCTCTTTCTGTGCTTCGTTTACTCCTGCAGAAATCGCTGCTACTGCCACGCTAGCAGGATTTATTGTCGCTGCTGTCACCTGCGCTGCCAACAAGCTCTCTATGCTCTGGGCCTTCGACACTATATCCTCAAAAGAAGAGCGCGGATCACAATGAGCTTGCACGTGAAATGACAACGTTGGGAGCATGCGATCTACAAACTCCTGATTCAGTCTTATCTTCCTCGCTTCCTCCGGGAGATCTCTCGTCACCACGTTTGATATTTTCTGGATGCGCTCTGCCCATGCTAATACTGGCTCTCCCTCGCGCTGCTTTGTTATCGCTAACTTTTGCCGCGCTACCTGCTGATGGATGAACGTGTCGAACTTCTCCTCCATCTTCTTCTTCACCTCCTCGAAGCTGCTGGAGGTCAGTGTTTTCGCAAATTCGCGCGCGGGTCCCGTCAGGGATAATTTCAGAAGAGCTATCTTCTTCTCATCGCTCAGCGACCCTCTCGCGGTCAGGTAATCATTAAACCTGTCTACCCATTCCGACCAAGGCGTGCCCGCCAGCCCCGAGAATTGCTCCGGCAAATACTTATCACTGATAACATTAACCGTGTGCCGCCCCCGCTCTGGCGGCGCCCTCTCTTCCTCATCTGATGACGACTCCCCCGACGACAGTGCCGCCCCCCGCGCTCGCTTTCTACTCAACGTGCCCCTTGCTAACATGGCACCCCTCACGTTATCCTCATAGTACTTCATCACCTCCTCCACGGGAGCATCTACTAGGTCTGGGTGCTGCTGGCGGAATGTCGAAAAATCTTCTATGCTATCTGATATCGACACTCCCTCAAAATGATCCGTTAATTCACAATTTCCTTCTTGTGACATGATCATCTTTTCCTCTCCGCTCACTCCCGGCTCTTTCCTTTCCTCGCCGTCTACGTCTTCCTCTTCCTCCTCCTCTTCCATGTCGACATCCCCGACTGTCTTTTCTTCGTCACACTTCTCTTCCTCCTGCTCGCCCTCGACTATTTCTTCTCCTGCGCCCCCGATTCTACTTTTGTCGCTGTCTACTTCCATACTGCTGTCCTTACTAGGCACGCTTTTCATTTCCACGTCCTCCTCCTCTCTATCTCCCCCTCGCTCTTCTCTTTCCTGTACCACGCCCCTCTCAAAAATCGTTTGATCCGAATCGGTTGACTCGCTTCCCGAGTCGTCCCCCTTTCCATTCCCGCTCATATTGCCACTTTCCAGTTTCACCACCCTACACTCAATCTCGCTTATTTTCGCCTCTATGTCCGCTACGCTTTGCGCCTGTCTCTCTATTTGCTCAGCCAGCTTATTTATATGGCGTCCGAACACGGGTACGTCGCTTCTCAATGGATGTGTAGACATACACTCGCAGCGCCCCTCCGCCTACTCACTTTCCCGTATAATGGCAATACCCAGTTGCGGACACGACAAAATTGCCTCACGAATTCGCGGAACACTCGGAACAAACGCACAAACAATTAGCCCGTTCACACACACACACACGCACACGCACACGCGCACACAAAAGGACACACAAAAGAAAGACCCGGGGTGACTTCGCGGTAGTAGAGTCGGAAATAGGTGACAACTTATCACTCGATATCAGAGAATAAATAATTGATATGCTCTTTGTTCACTATCGCCACCGTGTAGAAACGCGGACCTCCTACTCTCGCTCGCCGTCAATCAACAGACAGTAGATGCCTATAGAGCACTAACGTAAGCGTAACTGATAGCAAGGATGATAAGAGACACGATCAACGTAACAAACACGACACTGATGAAGTGGCGAAGATGCTTCCCTTAAACCTCCCTTCGGAAGTCTACTGGACGCGAACAAATGATTTCCTTCCTTGCATGCGCCCCTTTATATCCCACGGCTGCCGTATACAGTCCTGGCCCCGCCCCCTCTTTTCCTCGGGTTACGGTACATTTCTTTTATTCAATCGCGCCGCCCGCTACGGCTTCGTTTCTCCAACGCCACGCCCTAGCGGACCGCGTTCGACGCACAATCCAAGCGGCACACACGAAATATCACGCGAATAGAGCACATATTATACCCACGCGGCACCCAACACAATTACGTACGAGGCCCACCTAGGTACACGTCAATGCAACATACTATTTCACACACTCCTCGTTCATCCCTCCCTATGCTGACGCAGGCCTCTCCTCTTCCTGCTCCGTCGGCTCCTCGGTCTCCGCGCCTGAGTCCACGGACGCAAGGCTCGAGTTCGGAGCTGCCGGCACCGGCGGCGTCGTGACGACCGAGTAGTTCATCAGTCCCCTCTGCGCCGGCATCTGCCATCGGAGGTACCTCAGTCGGTTTCACTCGGGTCGGCCCTCGTGCCTCCCATCTCGGGCGGGAACGCCACGAGCTCACCGAGCGCGCCCCTTGCCGGCGGTCTCGCTTGCTACAATTGTCAATTCCTACTCACACTGCACCTGGCTCTCCCTTACTCACGCAAACAAGTCCCCCATCCTCAGCGACGAGCGAGACGCCGGCGACGGCCCGTGCCAGCCGATTGAGTGACGTCAGCGCCTCTCCAGCAGCCGCGAGCCGCTGCCTGACGAACCTCATGTGCTCTTCTATCTGTCGCCGCGTCTCCCTCGTGTACTTAGCCATAGCTAGGTACGAGGTGAGCAGCTCGACCTCCAGATGGCTCGGCAAGTCTCCTCTCTGAAACTCCACCTCTGCGTTCGTTCTACTCCTATCTTCTGCTTCTCTCTCTCTCTCTCTCTCTCTTTCTCTCTCTTTCTCTCGATGTTTCACTAGCACTCACTTCCTGCAAATTGTACACGTTCTTAGCCGTCACGCTCCATGCGGCGTCCAGCTCCGGGCACGCCTTCTTCGCCTTGCTCCCCTCGAACTGCACTCGTCCGACCTCGGCTTTGGCCGCCGTGAACAGCGCCTCCGCCTGCACTGCGGCCATCTGCTCCGGGGTAGATATCCTCTTGTAGAGCATTCGCTCGCCCCTCAGCGGTACTTCCTGTGCTTGCTCCATTGCTAAAAAAATAATCTGTTACCAGCTCATCACCTCATCCCTCGGCTGCACGCGATATGCATTATGATCACCAATAACGCGGCATCAATCACATGTTTCGCGACGGAGGTATGGGTAGGGTGCAGTCGACCCGTTGGCGCAAACGATCCTCTAACCACTTTCCCGATAGTCAATCTTTTATTCACCCACAAGAGAAATACCCCCACACTAAAGCAATGGACCGACATAAAACGCATAACATTGATGATTAATCGCAACTGCCATCCCTCGCACTTGCGCGAGATTGCCCGGCTTCCCATAACATTACTCAATACGTTAACTGCTCACTACATAACAACGACCCTACTGTTTCCCGTCGTCCTCAGTCACACGTCCATCGGTCGCGGGACCGAGACGACGACGCTCTCCCCGCCATGGCGCCGCGGGATGCTCTGTAATGGCCCATTCCCATCTCCGACTCATGCGCCTTTACTACGGCTCTCTCTCTCTCTTTTTTCTCTCTCTCTCAACTCACCACATACACCGCGCCCACGTCTGCTTCCAGCAGCGTGCCTCCGCCTTGCATCGCCTCGATGACTCCATAGTCCTCGGCGTCCTGAAGGGCGCTCTTCATGTGGCCCTTAGCCACCTCCAACTGCTCCAGCGCGCTGGTCATCTTGTCCACTGCGTTATCCAAGCACGTCTCCGACAGGGCGTACAGCTCGCTCTCTACTTCCGGGCTCCCGAGCGCGCTCTTACTGGGCTTTCGCGTTCCTCTGCGGATCCAGCGGTTGATCTGCGCAATGTCATCGCCCTCCGCCTTTATCCTGACGGCCAGGTTTCGCACCGCCGCCGCCTTCGCCTTCCTCGACTCCGAAAACGCCTCCTGCACAATCTGCAATCCACTACTGCGTTTTTCGCTCGTTTCCGTTCTGCCTCTCCTCTCTCGCCTCGTATTGCCCTCTACTCACCTCATAAGGATGCCACCTCGCTTCCTCCATCTCGTTGCTGGCCGATTCCACTGTCTTCAGGATGCGGCTCACCTCGATGACCTCGCGGTCGGTCGCCACTCTCTCCTCCATCTGCAACCACAATGCGTCTCTCTCTCTCTCTGTGCTCTCTCCCTTTCTCACTCTCTCTCACTCACACGGACGCTCGCCTCCTCCATCGTATTGAGCAAGTGGAGCATTCTCTCCTTCTGCACCTTCGTGCGGTGCACCAGGCGTGTGCGGTACGCCTCACTCGCCGCCGCCACTCTCCTGTCGACGTCCGACCTGGCGAGGCGCTGGGAGATCCCCATAACCGGTTGGACAGCGAGAGGCATATCTACAGGCACAATTAGCAACTGTCATTCTCGGCTTTCATACATCAGGTACGCACCGAGGTGCCCGGCATCACTACCGCCTGCGGGTCGCTCTCTACACTCCTCTTCCTCCGCACATTTATACCGTCCGCGAAAATACAATTATCACGCGCGCATATCCAAGTCACCGCGGGTGGGATACTATAGGCAATGACACTACAGATTACAGTAGGCGACGACTGTCCACTCACACGCGGCGTATCGTCCCCCCATACATGATAATATAAAAGTTCGAACACGCACACACACACGCACACACAATAATTAGGCACCCCATCTCCCAGTGCAACGATCACATCTCCTGCCCTCTGCAATCCACTACTGCTTCGGGCTCCTTCTGCTCCGTCGCTGCCGCCTAAACCCGCACCTCGGCCGTGCCCGCGACTCCCCCTTTCTCCCTCTCGCACTCTCTTTCTCTCTTCTTTCACTGTGCTCTCTCTCTCTCTCTCTTCCCCTTGCACTCACTCACCTGTCTCCTCAGAACAGCTCCTCGGTGACCGCCGCCTGGAGCTCCTGCGCGTCCTCCGCGAACACCTGCTCCCCGTCGCTCGGCGCGACCACGAACAGACAGTCGACGGGAACAGGGTCCTCGACCACCGTCCCCATCCAGAAGAGGATTTCCTCTTCGTAGTTCCGGGTCGGCCCCCCGTGGCGAGCCTCCCACTGCTCCAGCGGTATAGCCATCTACATACATCATATTCTCACCCCGACCATCTACTCTCGATCTGTTCCCATACTCTCAACCTCCGTGATCTCGCACACTCACCATCGACTCCTCGCACGGCTCGCGCGCTCCCCACTGAACCCGGCCGATGTCCACCCGCCTCGCATAGCGGCCCCTCATCCGCAGCTGCTTGCGGAACACCTCCTCTGGCAGGAGCGTCTGTAACCCCTCTCGGCTCGCTCTCGCTTTTTCTCTCTTTCTCGGTCGTACGGTACTCCCCCTATCACACCTCGGTATACTAATCGGTGATAAGCAACGCTTGTCTTGCTCTCCCCACTCACCATCGGTCGGCCGCATCGTCGAAACGCGATCGCACACCCGTGCAAGGCCAACTTCCAAATAAAGGCATGCACGAGCCCAGTCCTCAGCTCCGACTTGGCGATGCCTGTGACGTGTGCCACGTAGTCGCAAACGGGGATCGGCGCGGTGCTGAGCCGCCTCCCCAGCTCCACCGCGGACGCCTTCATCCATCTACAACAATAGCCTCACCCCCGGGTAATCTCATCTTTTTGCCCACTCACTTGTCCGGCAGGATCAGCACGGCCGGGTCGTCGTCTCCGACCGGGACCTCGTCCGCCCCTTCCTTCACCAGGAACATGGCCAGAGGGACCATGTGGGTGCCTCCTACCCCCTCGAACGTGCCGGGGATGCCAACTTTCACCTGTCCTACCCGAGGGTACACCCTCACATTCTCCTTCGGTACCTCCGCTCCTCCGGCGGACATCGCCAGCAGACTACAAACGCTCCAACATATCCTTTCCTACCTTCTCTCTCTCCCTCTCTCTCTTTTTTGTCTCTCACTCACCTGCTCTGCCGCAGCAGGCACCTCTTCGCCCTCGGCGTTTCCCCGAACCACTGCTCCCATCGGGCGTGAACCTCCGTGATGGGCAGCCCCATCTCCCACGTGTTCCACGGGCACGCCGGAATCCGGCGCGGCATCGCGCTCCTATAACCCAGCAACAGTCGTACAGCTAGCCTGGGATGTCTTCACCCTAGTAGGACCCATACGCACCTTGAGTAACCGCAATTCAACACATACCCTCGTTTTCCGTTCTCTTTTACACCCTTAACTGGTTACTTATCACCCGTCCCGACAGCATACTGTCCCGACTTTACTCCTTGCTTCCATCCATTATCTCGCTTCCCGGCTTCTCGCCCCGACAGCGTCCTCCGTATTAATGCCCATCAAAACCGGTCTTCATTCACCTCACACTCACACTTAATTCCATTCTTTCCCTAGTTCGTATCTTCCGTCATTTCTCCCTTCTCTAGCTTTTTCCTCGAGTAATCCCCGAGATATGTGTTGATTGCTTCATAATACCAACTGATTGGCCGGTCAGTACGGTAACGGTCCCTCATCATGCCTATATCCCCCGGATGTAGCCCCACTCACCACGCCGTCGCCTGTTCCCTAGTCCCCCTGATCGCCACGCTGTTCATCATTCTAAAACAAAAATTTGCATAATCGGGACCATGCCTGTCCCTACTCATGTTTCTCATAAACCTTCCCCTGCGCCGTATTGCGCATCTCGTATTTCCGTGCCGTCCGGGTATCAATTTCACGCCTCGACTGTCAACTCCGAACTGTCAATCACTCGCGCACCGCGTCCCCAAGAGTCTCGGATTACAGTGCCCCCTACCATAACCCTCGCTCTTTCCCGGATTACCGACTACCCCCTAGCCTGGGCGCACCGCCACATTACTACCTTACGCCACCTCTAATTACCACCCGCTCGCTCATGCCGCAAACAAACAAAACAAAAAAACCCTCGACCAGGATCCTCTAACTCACTTACCACTGCAAGCTACATGCCATCCTTTCGGTTAATCTAGATTACTCTCAACGCGACACTCGCCCAGAATCTCTCCGGGTTCCCCAAATCGCCGCCGGCTACTCACTCTCTCCGCTTCTTTCTGGACCCCCTTTTACTCATCCCTGGCTCACTTACACCCTTTCACCACCCGCTCCACGCTCGCCAAGACAAAAAATGACGCCATACGTGAAACGAACGCGGCTGACTGCCCGGGATGACACACAACCTTATGGTGATGAGAGGCAGAAACAGACAAGACGGACAGAGAGTGAGAGCGCGAACAGGCTGAACAGACCCCGCGGGCTACCGTAACCCTTCCCTCGGCGCGCGCCTAACTCAATTCTAACTTCCGGGTATCAATGCTTAACGGGATTTTCGATGAAAGTAACCACTCGCTGCTACCAATGTGACTCCCCCAAGTGCTCTGAGCTGTTCTCAACTATGGCGTGCGCAGCATAGAGAGGTGGCTATGCAGGCATCGCGATATAAGCACTGAGAGCACGGTCTCTCCGACTCTACCCGCTTCCGTTCGCTCGTACACGCGCTGGGCCCATGGAATTCGTGTCGCGAACAGAAGCCGTACCCAGCTTACCTTGATGGCTGTCCTCCTTACGTGTCGGCGCTGTCGCTCACTCGCTCGAGACGTCTGGTCTGAGTGTACTCTCGTCGTGTTGGTTTTGATTGATTTGATTTTGGTGTCAGGTCTCTTCTGACTCGCCCATCAGGCTCATTGTCTTCCGAGGTTCCCGCTCCCCATCGGGTGGCTGGGGAGGATTCAACCCGGGCATCTTATCACGCGGCGCGACCATCACTCAACAGTAAACGTATTTCGAGGTTAATAAGAAGAAATCAGGGATTCAATTGACCGGAGAGATTATTCATCAAGGTTTATCTATTATTAACGCGAAGCGGCAAGAACAATAAACCATCATCAACACAAATGCACGCATCATACCATCATATCACCAGACAAACATAAACCATATGGGTGGCGACGCTCAGTCGGCTCACGCCGCCGCTCACCGCCTCCCCTCCCGGCACGAGTGATCCTGTAATCGATCCCTTCATCCTTCGCTTCCCTCGTTGGATACTGTAACCACCGGCTACCGTACTCACCCAGGCTGGCGCGGTTCCAAGTCTCCGCCCCTTCCTTGCTCTCTCGTCGTCGGGTCTCTCTGCAACACTCGCTATGCTACTCCTCTCCCCGTACAACACATAAATCAAACTTGGGTTACGCATACAAACACTTCTCAAGACGCATGTATAATTCATAATTTTCCCCTCCTACTTCTACTTGGTCACCTCCCCTCACACTGTAACTGCGGAATGCCCGACCAGTCAGCGTGAAAGGGAGAGAGAGAGAGAGAGAGAGAGAGAGAGAGAGAGAGAGAGAGAGGAGAGAGAGATTCGAAAAGGAGATGGGAGGTGCTCACTTCGCGAAGAAACCAATGGTGACGAAATGAAAGCAAACCCATTCACACAATTCTTATAAAACCCCAGGCCGAAACACATGCAACTAGTTTTTTTTTCAATCGATTTATTCGACACAGACACTAAAACGGAAATGACGTGATTGATAAATAAGCCTTTTATTCACTCTTCTTGTCCTGTTGTACCGTACTATTTTGCATCATCATTATTTTGGAGGGCGCATTTCTCCCTTCTCTAGCTTTTTCCTCGAGTAATCCCCGAGATATGTGTTGATTGCTTCATAATACCAACTGATTGGCCGGTCAGTACGGTAACGGTCCCTCATCATGCCTATATCCCCCGGATGTAGCCCCACTCACCACGCCGTCGCCTGTTCCCTAGTCCCCCTGATGAACTGGAATACAATTGTCAATAATTCGGTTGGAACACAGTGTACGGTAGTTAGTGGGGTGATAACGACTGCACACACGCTCCGCCCCTCTTGACTCCGCCCCTCCTCATCCGAAGTAGGTGCGCGCCACGGCGACAGCCATCGTCAACACCATCTTGTAGAAGAACAAACTGCGCGGGCCGACCCTCCTGCAAATCAATCGATAAATCAATACACAATCGATTACCTATCGTCTACTTCGTGCCGTCTCTACATACCGTACCACCAGCTACAGTGCCCTATTCAAGCTACAGTATCCCAGTACTCACCTGGCGACGCCCTGCTGCCCTTCCTGTCCCCCAGCAGCAGCCCCGAGCATCGGATCTGTAACAATGTATACGGTAACGAGGTGTACGGGAAGATACAGGTAGGGTGGACTACGGGTACGGTAAGCTTAGGTAACTATGAGTTTAATGGAACGCAAATGGAATAAGGGAATGGATTAGGCGTGTGATGGACTTCTAGAAACACAAGAGAAGGAAACCCTAGAGCGAAGAAATATACACAAGCTTCTATTATGAACACGGTAGCTAACGAACGAGTGCGGTAGCTATTAGATGGAAATACAGTAGGTGATAAATGATACAATAGCCTATGAACAGGAATACGGTATCTGGAATACGGTAGCTAATAAATGGGAACACGTGGCTAAGGCAAAAGGATGGCAAGTGAATAAACCAATAAATCAATAATTCAATACCCACCATACTCTCCTTCAGGGTCGAAGTGGCCGATGTGGATCATTTCTGAAAGTACGATCGATTAATCAAGAAATCGATAAGCGATCGATATGTCATCACTTTTCAGAGAGACAGGTGAGACTAGCGTTTCAATGATAGAGAAACAATCGAGAACAAAAAAGAACACAGTCACGACACCATCTTGACTAATCTTTCAAATTGGAGTATCTAACAAATTCCAACAAATCGAGATGCGTTCAATTGTAAAGAAATACCACGTCATTGGAACGTGCGAGTGAAAAAAATGACAAGACTGCAGCCGCCGATTCGATGTGATCACTGCACACTGAAACCTACGAGAGAGGAGAGGAGAGGAGAGAGGGCGCGATTCCCGCCAAAACAAGCGACACGTGGCAGGCGATCACTGATCTACCCGAGTGATCACTGAGGGGTTTGCAGATCAGAGCGCGCGAGGGCGGAACACACAACACAATGTTTCACTGATGTCATTGTGTTGGTAGATCAGAGCGCACGAGGGTGGAACACAAAACACACAACTGTGTTCCATTGATCTACCATGTCATATCGGTGGGTAGATCAGAGCGCGCGAGGGCGGAACACAAAACACACAACTGTGCTTTGGTTGTGTGTGGTTTTTGTTGGTAGGTGAGAGATGGGATAGAATATAGAAGGTATCATGTACTCACTTTTTCTCACATCCGGCTGCGATTTTGCTGTAAGGTGTGTGCAGTGGATGATGCTCGGATGCACGGTTCTAAAAATAAATTAGATAATATCAGACAATCCGAAACTGAGATTTGAAAAAATACTGGCCATACACATCCATGATACTAAGAAAGAAAGAAAAACTCACTAAATTTCGTAGTAGGGTCCGGCCAAGTTCCGACCCAAGAGCCGGTAAAACACTATCATGTATGGAGATAAGTGACTAAATGAGTGAAATGACTATGCATCTCTTCTTTTCAATGATTCCATGCTCTTCAATTCACTCGTCCCGCCCTCTTTGTTGCCCGGGGTGTTGCCAATGAGCCTGTGAATTCTGACACAAAGTCCTCCGATTACGGTAATCTTCCACCTCATCCTTTCTTGCCTGCAGTGTGACCGGAGGGCAATTGTAATGACAGTGGTGCACGTTATTATAATTTAATTTAATTATCATTTATGAAATTATATTAAGAGAAATCATAATAATTGCTAACAGGGTTGAGTCGATTGACAAAAATGTTTTCGTTCCGTTTTATGAAAGGTAATGAAACATATTCTAGATACATACAGTGACTTGATCAGAAGAAACGTTGCGAAGCATGTTTCAACCTGACCAATGACTTATCATGCAAGTGACAGAAAGTGAAAACTGAAAACGTAATGAGGATACGTGAAACGTGCGATGTTGTTGTTTTAATTGAGTTAGCCTATTCTGATTTGATTAACCATATTCAAACGTCTGGAGTTGATTCGTTTACTGGCTCATTTACAAAATGAGAGAAAGGAAGCAAGTCCTTCGGATGGAACCTATTGGCTCCTCTACACACGTAGGATAAACAATTAGTGTACAAAAATCATTATTGAAGCTTCCGTTTATTCATACATAAGTAATTATTGAAACGTAAAGTAAAAATGTAATACAATTGTTGATCGGTACTGTGTGGTTGCTCACGTTGACCAGGATGTCTGTGTGTTCGGATGGGTTGTTCACATGTGTCATAATATGTCCTTCACTTCCACTCCTCAGTCCTCAGTTGCCTGCATTGGGTATGTGCTCACGATCATCTCGATTGTCGCTCGATTCTGAATTATTTATTTGATTACACTCTTGCATTTCTCTCTCTCTCTCTCTCTCTCTCTCTCTCTCTCTCTCTGTCTCTCTCTCTCTTTCTCTTCTCTCTCTCTGTCTCTCTCTCTCTCTACTCTCTCTGTCTCTCTCTACTCTCTCTCTCTCTCTTTCTCTCTCTCTCTCTCTCTCTCTCTCTCTCTCTCTCTCTCGTCCCTCTCTCACTCTCTATTCTTTCTCTATTCTCTCTCTCTCCTTCTCTCTCTTTTTCTCTCTCTCTCCCTATTCTCTCTCTCTTTCTCTCTCTCTCTCTCTCTTTTTCTCTCTCTCTCTCTTTTCTCTCTCTCCCTTCTCTCTCTCTCTCTCTTTCTCTTTCTCTCTCTCTCTCTCTCTCTCTCTCTCTCTCTCTCCTTCTCTATCCCCCCTCTCTCTCTCTCTCTCGCTCTCCCTCCCTCCCTCCCTCCCCCCCCCTCTCTACTCTCTCGAGTCTCTAGACCTTCTCGCTCACCTTCTTGTCTAATTTCCTTCTCATATCGGCTATCTCCGTTTCCATTTTCAGAATGGTCTCACACATCGTTCTCCATGCCTGCAAAACATTTTTTTTACGAAAAGGAGTACTGCCCATACTATTCTACTATGCTAATAAAAATAATAAAAACTCACTCAATCCAGGATCCGAACCAATTCAACCGTTCTACAATAACTCTCATGTAGGGAGAGAGACGTGAATGTATGTATGAATCTTTATATCACTCCTGTATGTATTTATATCTTTCAAAAGGTGTGGGCGTGGTCCGTCAATCGTCTGTTGCAGAGCCGCTGGCGCGCATCTGGTGTACTATCCGCTGGCGCGTGTCTGGTGTCTGGTGCACTATCCTCCTGTTTTGTAGACGACAGTACTCTATAGAAGGGTCATTCATTGATGCCTGTGGCTACTGTTACCAACACTCCTCTCCTCTACCATACTACATCTGTTTCGTGGCGTCTTGAGAGAAAAAGAGAAAGAGAGAAAGAGAAAAAAGAGAAAGAGAGAAAGAGAGAAAGAGAGAAAGAGAGAAAGAGAGAAAGAGAGAAAGAGAGAGAGAGAGAGAGAGAGAGAGAGAAATATGTTAATACTTTCTATGTAATCCATATTAGGAAATTTCTTGCCGTCTAATAGAAAATTGACACATTCCGTAGCAGCGCTACTGTCCACGAAAACGGATGAAAAATTGGTCGAAACTACATACACGAGCTTAATATATCTCCTTGCTCCAACTTTTCTCCGAAATCGCGTGTGTGAACTAAAACTTCACTGTTTCTTGCATAAATTTCGAAAAATTAGAACTTATATTAGAAAAGATATGCTTCCTTCATTATCATTACGAGCCCCTTACGGTCTTCTCGGTTCCAATTCCTCGGTTCTAAATGTTCTCAACTCAGGTGTTCACAGTTCAATCTTCTTGATTTATTCTGATTGTAGATCTATACCCTGATCATCCAACTAGCTTATGGCATTCCAATGTTGACAATTTGTATTGTATCAACAGCGATTCTCCTATCCGATAAGAATTCATTGTCTTCGTCTTTTCGAAAACTTTCCATTTTCACAAACCTCTTTGTAACGAAAATGGAATTTTCCGAAAAAAATCCGTTTTTAGAACATTTATTTTTACTTCATATCGTTTGTTCAAGCTAAGATTCCGCAACAAATTTGTAAGCAGTGCTATTTCTACGATTTTATGATGACCGAACCATTCAAACCGGTATTCGGTATTATACAGATAAGCATATTTAATAGATTGTAAAATACATCCACTTTTCCTTCTATCAATCCGGCTTTCATATTCACATGTACACTGCCATTTTTGGGTTGAATCGTCTTACTCAAGTCTTTTATCCATTCAAACATGAAAAGGTATTTAGAGAGAGAGAGAGAGAGAGAAAGAGATAGAAAGAAATTCTACATGTCTAGCTATGGAGAAAACTCTTCTGGCCAATCGTTCTAATCACAATCGCCATTCCCATTCCGTTCACATCATTCATCATATTCGATTGGCAACGGGGTTGTGCCAACATCTCCTCAACCTACACCTACATTCCAACTGCCGATAACTTTGTCGTGCGATCCACTGCGGTACAGTAAAAGTGAAATACTGTAATCTGTATTCAAGTTGTTTTCAGAATCTCGAGCACTTCTACTCGCTTCTAATCGTGCAATCCACGAATATCTGTGTAATGATGTGTCTCAGTCTAAGTTTCAATGCGTTGACTGTTCTGAAAATGTATGCAACTCGGAAGAACAATGAAAACAATTCTCTCTCGAGACTGGAACGACGCTTGACATACATTACTCTAGTAACATTCGTGCCGTGCTTTCTTAGCGGATTCGTCTATGTAGGATTTAGTTCAGGGAAAACAGTCAAAATTATTACAGATCGGTCTCACGCTTTCCGCTATCCACAATTCCGAGCCTTTTGGAGGAAGCTTGGAGAGATATTACAGGTTCATTCACTGTTCCACATAAAAATGACTGTATTTGAATAGTTCATCTTGCTCTTTTTGAACGATTTCGTCGGTTTTTCACAATCATTTTTCTTGGTAGTCATGTCGACACAGTTTCGAAACCGAGGTACAAACTCCATCTTCTCTCTTTCTCTCTCTCCCTCTCTCTCTCTCTCTCTCTCTCTCTCTACCTCTTTATCTTTCTCTCTCTTTCTCTATCTTTCTCTATCTTTCTGTTGTTTTCTCTATCCCTATTTATCTCTCTATTTCTCTCTCTCAGTTCTCCTTTTTTTTCTCTCTCTCTCTCTCTCTCTCTTTATCTTTCGCTCTCTCTTTCTCTCTCTTTCTCTATCTTTCTGTTGTTTTCTCTATCTCGCGAACGAGATCGGAACGAAGAGCAACTAACACTTTCATATCTCTAATAGTTTGTAGTATACTATCTCGTAGTACTCTTTCAACTTTTTTTCATAAACGCGCATTTCCTTTTCCAACTTTTCGCAGGACACACGGAGAAAAGGAGCGAAATGCTAACGCATCAATTCCCAATGTGGCATGCGTGATTATATTATATGATTGACTGATCGTTCGTGCAGAAGCATTTGTCGTTTGCACTATGTGAATGTGTTTAATTGCAAGCAAACTATTGACGATATCATACCAGTTAGAGAAAACAGTGGATAAAAAAGATGATCTACTTATTATACCAGTATATTTTCATAATTGCAAACTATTCTTTCGTCATTTCTCTTCGAAGTAATCTCGCTGTTCAGTGAGTACCTTCTTTTGTTAAAATCGCGAAGCAATATTGTTCCGATTGATCAACACCGTAAAACGGTAAAAACTTTCTTGTATCTACACATTGTTCGGAGTGTCTCCTTCCATTTCAGTCTCCGATATCAGACATCAACGATTCCTTATTGAAGCTGACCACAATGGACAATTCCCAACACGACTCATCAGTTAGATAGCCAGATCTCAGATGTTACTGCGAGAGAAAGAGAGAGAGAGAGAGAGAGAGAGAGAGAGAGAGAGAGAGAGAGAGAGCTATTGTACGGTAGGTATTGTACTCTGAAAGAGATTGTACTAGATTATTATCAACAACAATTTCGTTGTCTCGTTGACGCACATTATTTTTGACGTAATGTTTGACTTTGACGTACAAATGAACACACTATTCGAACACAAAAAGCGAACAGTTTGTAAAATACAACACACTTGATGCCAGTTTTTATCAACACGATCATTTTGTCAGACAACTCATACAACTATTAAAAATCGTACACCGACTCCATTACCTCACTGTTACGCGCATCTGATTTGTATTTTGACTGAAACGTATTCAATTTTGTAATTTTTGATCAAAGCTGATTTTACACCGAATTTCTTTAGCTATCTTGATTATCTTGTTTTCGAACACAAAACAGGTTAACAACAGCAGTAAGAAAGATAATCAAGTATTAGGGCGGTAGCGCAATGGTGTGCATGTGCGTGACTCGAAACGAAAGGTCGCGGGCGGCCGCCCTTGGCCAAAAGAAGTTCCGCTACCGCGGTGAGTTGGCGACCACCCTGACCTACTAGTACTCTACTGCTGCCCCTCCATTGTCATTGTTGACAGACATTTCATGTGTGGAGCATCCTTGTGTTGTAATTAATTTAATGTACGTAAGATTCTACAGTCCGGGAAAGTCGAGAGAGAGAAAGAGAGAGAGAGAGAGAGAGAGAGAGAGAGAGAGAGAGAGAGAGAAAAGGTTAGGAAGTAATAAGGAAGCTATCAAAGTTGTATCCCATGTTTTTCCTGAAAAATACAAATACAACTGTCCTCAACTGGCGCTTTTCGAAAATGTAGTACCTGAGGAGATAATAGGCCTGGTTATTATTGTACAATTGGACATACAAAAATATTTCGACCAATCATGATCGTCAAATTAGTGTGGATGTTTGACAAACAAGGGGAACAGGCACTTTACGTTTAAAAATTAAAATAAATAAAAATTCAGGTACGTAAGAGTGGAAAAAACAAGTACTCGATCGTTTTTGTGTGCTATTTGTGATGTGCCCAAGAAATTCAGCTCACACGCTAAAACCAAATCAAACGTTTATTCGGTATAGCTAACATGAATCATGATTCACAGTCACAATAATCGGTTCACAGTCACATAATCACAAAAAAACACGACGGACGAGATACAAGGTAAACTCGCATAGAGGGAGGACTATGAAAAAGAGAAGCAGACCGTCAACCATCTGTTCGGGCATAGGAAAGGGCTAATTTGTTTATAAATGGTTTACTGGCGCAACTGGCGTTTTTCGCAGATTTTGCTTGTACACGAAAAACTATATACTAGTTGCTCTTAGTTGTTTCTATCGCGATGAGTGAAGTGATTTTCGGCTTCACTCCAAAGACGGCGAGAACTAAATGGAGTTTTTGAGAGAGAGAGAGAGAGAGAGAGAGAGAGAGAGAGAGAGAGAGAAAGAGAGAGAGAGAGAGAGAGAGAGAGAGAGAGAGAGAGAAATAGAAAGAGAGAGAGAGAGAGAGAGAGAGAGAGAGAGAGAGGGAGAAATAGAAAAAGAGAGAGAGACAGAGAGACAGAGAGAGAAAGAGAGAGAGAGAGAGATTGTACCTCGATTCCTAAACTGTCTCGACATGACCACCAAGAAAAACGACTGCGAAAAAACCACGAAATCGCTGAAGAAAGGCAGGAGGAACTTAAAAAAATCATTTTTTTTATTTATATTTCATTTCTTTAACCTGTAATATCTCTCCGACCTTCCGCCATGTAGGCTCTGAGTTTTTGATAGCAGATAGCGTGAGTCCAATCTGTAATCAGTCTGGTTCCTTTTTTCCCCAAAAGTGAAACTTACACAAGCGAAACCGCTGAGAAAGCTGGGGATGAAAGTGACCAGCGTAACATAGGTCAGGCGTCGTTCCAATTTTGCGAGAGAGGTATTCGCATTGACTTTCCGGGTTGAGTACATTTTCAAAACGGTCAACGCATTGAAAAGAAGTCCGAGAAACATCATAACACAGATGTACGCTGATTGCACGGTCATAAGGGAAAAGAAGTAATCGAGATTCTGTAAAAAAATTGATTACTGTATTTCAGTATTACTGTACCGCGGTGGATCGGACGACAAAGTTATCGGCAGTTGGTATGTAGGTATAGGTTGAGGAGATGTTATCATAACCCCGTTGCCAATCGAAAATGATGAAAAAGGAAAAAGGAATGGGAATTGCGATTGTGATTATGACGATCGGCCAGAAGAGTTTTCTCCATAGCTATATATGAACGGTTGTTCTCTGTCTCCGTCTCTCTCTCTCTCTCTCACTCTCTTACCTTTTCATGTTTAAACGGAAAAAGGACTTGCGTGAGGCGATTCAAACCAAAAATAGCCGTGTAAGTGTATGTATGAAACGCAGTTTGATAATAGGAGAAGTGGATGTATTTCACAATCTAACAAAGTAATTTAATTTAATAACGTATTACATAATAGCAATTACCGGTTTGAGTGGTTCGGTCATCATAAAATCGTATAAATAGCACTGGCTGCAGATTTGCTGAGGAATCTTGACTTGAACAAAAGATATGAAGTAAAAATAGATGTTCTAAAAGCGGAATCATGAAGGATTTGCAGAAATCTTATAGTATTACAAAGAAACTCGTGAAAATGGAGAGTTTTCGAAAGGAAGATGATAGAGAGTGGGGATCGATAACCAGAATGATCGTTGATACAATACAGATTGCCAACATTGGAAAGCCATAAGCTATTTGAATGATGAGAGTGTAGATCTGAATTCAAAATAAATTTTAAAAGCAAAACTCAAATTACCTGAGATGAGAACATATTTCAGAAAAGAAATAGAGATACGGTATAGCGCTGTAATGAAGGTGTGAAAGGATAATTTGAGTTAAATATTCTAAAATTGTAAAGGTTGACATGTTTTGTATTCGAGTCGAGATACAAAACGAACACTCACGCGATTCTGACTGATTCGGGCACAGATTCGGTAACGGTCGGATAAATGTTCAAATAACTTTCAAAAAGAAGTTGTTGAAAAAAATCAACCACTAGAAAAAATCAAAATAGAAAGGAGGTGGTCGAAGCTAAATCTCTCTCTTCTGCTTTCTCTATATTTTTCTGTTTCTGTTTCTCTCTCTTTCTACTCTCTCTCTCTCTCTCTCTCTCTCTCTCTCTCTCTCTCTCTCTCTCTCTCTCTCTCTCTCTCTCTCTCTTCTCTCTCTTCTCTCTTCTCTCTCTTCTCTCTCTTCTCTCTTCTCTCTCTCTCTCCCACTCTCTTCTCTCTCGTTTTTCTTTATTTTCTCTCGTGTCGGCTCATTGTACATAGATAGAGAGCCTGAATCTATGAAACTCTGAAAATCTATGTGTTGGTTAGTTTGACGCAATCCTATTGCTTTTCACTGCATTCGATAAAAAAAAATCCCTCGATTGAAACGTAAGGGGTTTCACAATTGATACGATTGAGTGTAATCGATGACTGCTGCATACGTTTCAGAAACGACATAAGTTGCGTGGGGTATAATTCCTATCAATCGTTTACGTCGCAACCTGCAAATTCAATTCGTCGCAAAGAAACCTACATGCAACATACATACGATCATTAGTTTTTTAGTACACTTTTTACGTGTCATAATCAATATTTGCTATTTCGAGTTAACAGTTTTCGCGATTTGTTTCATTCATATGTTTTCAACAAATGTATCGTTCTCGTTTTCTCGGTGTGCGTATCTTCCTCTTCTCTCCGGCAGTCTACACTTCCTTTCAAGACAATGTAAAAATCAATTATTCGAAGGTATCACATCTGCTGGTATCACATCTGCACAACAGACGAAGCCGCCTTTGAAGAATAGGGTTTGAAGATACATTGGCCTGTTCTATTTCCCCTGTTCGCTCATCGGTCAGTTGCCGACGGCGACGCGTCAGTACGCGCGAGCTCATCGTTTCGGATCACTACAGAGCCTCGCCTTCCAATATCCCGCCGCCACACGCCAACATCTCTCAATTCCTGTATACTCATTTGTTGCAACCATACTTTCTTTAATAGTTACACTATACAGATGTGTTTATTGCAGCAAATGAAGAATAAAGGTATAAACAATAGATAAACAATTCTAATCCTATCTGATCAATGTAAGTGATCATCAGCTATTTATGAGTGTCAGTGTATTTCTCCGGGCTGAAGGGAAGATTGCATCATCCGTCCACTGCTGACTCCTTGATAACAAGCTCGTCCTTCCAGAACATAGCTTGCTCGGGTTGTCTCCTTTCATTTCATTTAATCGCGCACTTTCCCCACCAGTTGTTTTCGAAGTCGACCACACTCGTCTCTCAAGTTTTCCGGAATGCAGATTGCAACACAGAGCTCCATGCTATACGTGGTTAGCTGCAATTTACCGGATAAAAGTTTAATCAATAGTTGGTCAACTCACACGTTTGAAAATAAGTTCTCCAGGATTCAGGCAGAAATGTGGGAAATATTCCAATACACGAAACTCTCATGTATGGAGAGATGGAAAGTATAGGAATGAATGAACCGATGTTGTGACCATTTTCCTTGTGAGCCTTGGCTTTCCCGCCCTTTTTTCGAGCGTTGCCCTAGGATATTGGCGAATGTGCTACATAGCTTGGGGCCACTCTCCTATACGATCTACCTCTACGTCAGATTGCCAGATCGCGCACTTTGGAGAAAGAGAGGGGGAGAGAGAGAGAGAGAGAGAGAGAGAGAGAGAGAGAAAGGAGGGAGAATGAAGAGAACGATAGAAAGGAAAGGAGAGAAATGTAGTTATGAGAACAGTATGAACGAAAATTATGAGTGGAGTTTAGTCCGATTCGTGCATGTAATGCATGTTACCATGAAAAGATTTCCGAAAGATACAAATGCCCTCAACCTTTGCAGAAATGTAGTATGTGCGAAGAGTTACGCTTGTGATCTTTTGATATGATTGCACAATTGAGCATACTTCGGCCTAACATGCCATCAAAATAGCGTGGATGTTTGATTAACATGGAAAAGCTACTTTTTGTGATAATTTTAAAGATGCAGTGGCCTATTTGTATCGATTTCTAATCGTTTTGCATCACGAAACAGTTATTCAAATGTAGGTTGAACGAAAGTTATGTACACGTGCGCGCGGTGATCAGAAACGATCAGCAGACCGCACTGAACGCATATTTTCGATTTCCCACCACTCTGCGCTCTCTTCTGTTCACATACTCTCGCGCTCTTTCGCTAAAGTCATCGGCAAAGGGTCTATGACTATGAGCGGGCAGGGGTAATCGAATAGGCCCCTGTATCTAGTATCTTTAACGAAATTTAGAAGTGAGAAAAAAAACAAGTTTCTTTTTTCATGTAAACACACAATAACGTATGAAGACAAGATTTTATTGCAAAAGTTCACACACAAATCAAAATCAAATAGTCAGAAGGAACAGCCAACAAGATCACAATAACAAACAATGGTTCACAGTCACATAATCAAACCAAACAGTGGACGATATTGTGAGAATATCATTGTAACATAGAAGGTTTATTACAGAAGGTAGATTAGATATATGAATTATGTGCTCCTCGTTGTATCAATCGCGATCCGCGAAGGTGACACCTTCGACTTCACTCCGAATACCGCAAGAACTAAATGGAGATTTGAGAGGGGGGGAGAGAGAACGAAAAGAGAGAGAGAGAACGAAAGAAAGAGAGAGAGAGAGAGAGAGAGAGAGAGAGGGGGGAGAGAGAGAGAGAGTATATACCTCGATTCCTAAACTGTGTAGACATAACAACCAAGAAAAACGGCTGCGAAAATCCCACAAAATCGCCGAAAAATGGAAGAAGGAACTAAAACAATCCGTTTTTTCACACTCAATTTTGTTAACCTGTAATATCTCTCCGACCTTCCGCCACGTGGGCTCGGAATTTTTGATTGCGGATAGCGTGAGTCCGATCTGAAGTAAATTTGATCTTTTGTTTCCTTGAAATAAACCCTTACACAAACAAATCCGCTGAGAAAACTGGGGAGGAACGTTACAAGAGTAACATAAGTGAGACGTCTTTCGAGTCTTGCAAGGGATGTGTTCGGAGTCACTTTCCGGGTTGAGTACATTTTCCAAACGGTCAACGCATTGAAAAGAAGTCCGAGAAACATCATAACACAGATATAAACGGCTTGCACGGTTAGAAGAGAGTAGAAGTACTCCAGCTTCTGAAAAAACGCTTGATTATTGTTTTACTGGTACTGTACCGCAGTGGATCGGACGACAAAGTTGTCGGCGGTTGGAATGTAGGTGTAACTTGAGGAGATGTTGGCATAGCCTCGTTGCAAATCGAATATGATGAATGATGTGAACGGAATGGGAATTGCGATTGTGATTAGAACGATTGGCCAAAAGAGTTGTTTCCATAGCTATATATGTACAATCTCTTTCTTTATCTCTTTCTTTATCTCTCTCTCTTTTTCTTTCTCTCTTTCTCTCTCTCTGTCTGTATGTCTCTCTTTCCCATCGGTTACCTTTTCATGTTTGAATGGATAAAATACTTGCGTGAAACGATTTAACCCAAAAATGGTAGTATACGTGTAAAGATGAAAAGCAGTTTGATAATAGGAGAAGTGGATGAATTTTACAATCTAATACAGTAAGACCGTGTCATAAAGTAATACATATTATCGAATACCTGCTTGAATGGTTCGGTCATCATAAAATCGTAGAAATAGCACTCTTTACAGATTTGTTGCGGAATCTTCACTTGTACAAAGGATATGAAGTAAAAGTACATGTTCTAAACGTTGTATTTTGAATTTTCGCATGATTCCAATAGTATTACAAAGAAACTCGTGAAAATGGAGAGTTTGCGGAAAGACGGCGATAAAAAGTTGGGATCGACAATCAGAATAAGTATTGACACAATACAAATAGCCAACATTGGAATGCCATAAGCGAGTGGGATGATGAGAGTGTAGATCTGAGTTTAGTACAGATGAGTTTGGAAAGCCAAACTCAAAGTACCTGAAATGAAAACATATTTCAGAAACCGTGTGTAGAGATACCGTGCCGTGTCGTAACTGATTTTGATCTAACTACTTGAAATTTTTATTGGTTTTCCAACCAGTGTTTTGTATGCCGGATACACCATACAACACACACGCGCGCGATTCTGCAGAAAAAGTCCTCTAATTAGTATGAAACGAAAGATTTTCATCTCAAAGTCGAAGTTGAGACCAATTTTTGGTCACGCGTGTGCGAAATCAGTCCATCTTCTGCTTGTTTTCGCGAGCGAAGAAACGAGAGAGATGACCACGTCAGAAACCCTTGGTTCATTTTGATCGTTTAGCGAGCACAAAAAGAGAAAGAGAGAGAGAGAGAGAGAGAGAGAGAGAGAGAGAGAGAGAGAGAGATGATCAGAGTTGGTCAGGTGGCTTTTTCTCGCTCCGTTCGTTGAATACTCGTCACTTTCCAAGGCTGTTTGAAACGGTATAAAAGCCGGGGAATATTTCGATTTCCCACTCGACACTTCTCGATCGTGTTTCAACTTGCGTTTCCTTTAAACCAAAGATCATTAATTTCGAATTTTCCCGTTTTTATCCATTTCAATCAATCGTTTATCCGGAATCGTTATATCTGAATATGACAACACAATCATCCATTATCATTGGCATTTATCCATTATCATTGGCATTTAAGTAGCTTCACTCTGCCAAAGTGTTATTGGTTCACACTAATCTCACCTATTTTCCAGCATCTCTAACTCCTTTTGTGTTTATATGATGTATACGCGCCGTGTCTGCGCCCTCTCACCTCACCACACTCTCTCTTCCAGCATGTCCTCCCTTCTCTCTCTGCTCCTCTTCCTCGCTCTCGCTCTCTCCGTCGCCGCTCAGTGGGGCTACGGTGGCGGCTATCACCCTTATGGAGGATACGGTAAGTGAGCAAACTTGGATAAGGGAAGTAGTATATGGTATACGGAAACCCTACAGTATACGGTAGCTCTTCTTGCAAACCCTGTGGAAACGGTAAAGTAACAATCTCAGTACAGTTTTTATAGCGAATATGTAAAGGTAAATGTAGACTTGTGAGGACTCTGCAGGAAGACTCAAAGGAAGACTATGGCATGACATCATTACAATATACATACAATATGTACACTACAATACGTGCATACACACAATTAAACATACAATATACAGAACACGGGACGGAACACAGTAGCTTTTCCTGAGATTCCCACTACGCTTTTCGTATCTTTAGAAAGTCCGGTACGAAATTGTTGCATGTGGAAGTGGAATGCGAGTCTTTAGTTAGAACTTCAAAATGATACTGAGAACTGATAATCAGATACTGATGTGATACTAAAATTATACTGAATATCGTACATACTGAAAAATGATACTGAGTACTGAGAACTGAAACTGAGATACTGAAATGATACTAAAATTATACTGAATACCGTAGGTACTGAGAACAGATACTGATTTACTGAATTGATACTGTAGAAATGATACTTTGATTTGGTATTGTCCAATTTAAAAGTTTGTTTATCAGCAGATTCAAGTAATACAACCGTCGACCTAGCCAATAAGGAGACTGACCTAAGGCTCTCGAGTACAAGTCGCTAGCCGCTAGCTGCTTACAAGGGTCCATCGATGAATGCAATGAATTTGGATCAGATGACGTCACAGACTTCTGAATAGAGGCTCAATTTCTAGTTTTCAGGCGGTAGGCCGTACGGCGGTTACGGCGGTGGATACGAACACGGAATGTACGGACACCCCGGTGAGTTTTTTTTTTATCATTTCAGTATAAATGTAAGTTTTTTTTACAAAAATACTTTAAACACGGTGCTTTTCTTTAAGTGATGTGTGCGATGAAAAATCAAAACTTCAGACACTACAAAACACATACAGTTGTCGCCTATATGATTTCTGGTATAGCGGGTCAGGGTGAATGTGGAGACCATTTTGATAGCTCGCATCCCTTCTCCCATCCGATCAAGTACGTGCGATATCGCGTGATAACAGAGAAAACAGTGATAAGAATGACGTCATGCGCGGCGCGGCGGAAACTGAAATCTCCCTGTGCGCATCAACATGTTCTTCTCCTAACTTCATCTCTCTCTCTTTTTTTCAAAACTGAACGCAGTGTGATATCCGTGAATATGATATCAATTTGGAATCCTTATCAATCAATATCAATCAATATCACGTTCCAGGAGGCTATGGTGGATATGGATATCACCGCCCCGGAATCCTCACCTCGCTGCTCTTCGGAAAGTAAACAACAACAAAATACAAACAAAAACAAACAACGACAACGGTGCTCACGATCAAATCTCACTCGCAATAGCCTCTCATATGAAGTACAATAAACACTTTTTTGATTATTGAATCTTTTTCGGGATTAGCTACCATTATTCACAAAAAATCGACAACATCAAAAACTAGTCATTGAAAACACACATACACATACTCATTGCCCAAGCAGGTCTCTCTAACCTTATTTTCGTGAAAAGTAACTCTATTCCGCGCTTTTCATAATAATTGGCCTGGAAGTCGATAGTGATAGTGGATGAGACACAATAAATAGTAGAAAGGCAGTGCGCAAGGCAGGAACTGCTACTCACACAGCGTGCACATCAAAGATGCTTATGCCGTGCCTACCATGAACACTTCCTTCCTACAATCGGCGTGATAAGCCAGGGCGCCTTCCGCTAATTCACAGATCACTCGAAAACACAAGTAAGAATCCTTTCATAATACTGTACACATATTTTGCACTTGCTGAGACGCATAATGAGAAAGGGGCGGGAGAAGTAGAAGGAGAAGGAGCAGCGGAGCAGCTGCAGGAGGAGCAGTAGCTGCTCATCCGAGAAGAAGGGGCAGGAGTCCCGGCTGGTGGTAGCCGCCTCCGTACATTCCACGGCCGTAGCCGTAGCCTCCGCGGCGCATACCGTACCCTCCGGAGTGGTGACCATAGGGTGCGTGACCGTAGGGTCCGTAGCCGCCTGAAAGGGGCCGGGTTACTGTAGGAGAGAGTGAGAGGGGAGAGAGAGGGGGAAGAGAGAGAGAGAGAGAGAGAGAGAGAGAGAGAGAGACGCATACCTCCGTAGAACTGGGCGGAAGCCATCATGACCGTGGCGAGGAGAAGGACGAGCGCGAGGAAGTTCATACTGAAAGCGGGATACGGTAAGGGGTACGGTCAGGGATACGGTAATGGATACGGTAAGACGAATATGAACCAGGATATCGAAATGTGTGAAGGGATGTGAGAAAATCGAAAAGTTTTCGCTTTATATAGAGCGCGAGTGACCGGGTGGCGGAAAAAGAAAAGCCTGCCACCCTCTCTCTCTCTCTGACCAGCGTTCCGTCTCTCTCTCTTTCTTTTTCTTTCTCTCTCTCTCTTTCTTTCTCTTTCTCTCTCTCTCTCTCTCGAATCGCCACGCCGCCAGACTCTAAGACGACCTTCATTCCGTTTTGTTGTTCTACGCCAATTCTGGTTTCAGAAATATCTGTCGGCTTTTCGAAAGAGAGAGAGAGAGAAGAGAGAGAGAGAAAGAAAGAGAGAGAGATAGAGAGAGAGCAAAAAGGTCACCCGACACAATAGCTAGCGGAAGCAAACCACAGAAGATCTCCCTCGATAAACAAAGAACAAAGCCGTGTCTGAATCTTATGCATCACTTCAGTTAAAGAGTTTCGATGATTCCACGCATTCGAACAACATTATAAGTATACATTATCTTTATCACATTTCGTATTGCACCCTTCGGGAAAACACATTTTGAGCTTGAAATCTTGAAAATAGAGATTATGCATATACAGAGAATAAGTAAACGGCGGCTCAGCCCCAGAATGGACCTGAAATGGAAAAAAAGTATTTTTATATAAAAGAACATTTTGATTACCTTCTTTTTCTTTAGCCGACAAGAGTGCCTAGCAAAAAACCTACAAAAACGGAGTGTCAGTTCACAGTACCGTACGCTTCCCGCTTTCTCCTTTTCTCCCTCTCCCCCTCCCTTCTCTCTCACACACAAAAACTCTCTCTCTCTCAGTGTCTCTGTCTCTCTTTCTCTTTCTCTCTCTTTCTCTCTCTCTCCAAGTTTTTTTTCTCGAAAAACTGGAAACTGCATGGTTCTACTACCGTTTCTGATTCTGACTATGAACAATGAATATGCAAATTTCGATAATAATGAATATGCTACCCCCCCCCCCCACCGCGTCCGAACCCGCCGTGTCCGTATCCCCCGTGATATCCGCCGTGGTATCCGCCGTAGTACGGTCGACGCCAACCGTAGCCGCCGTACGCTGGATATTGAATTATTGAATATCAAATCAGATCAAATTAAGTATTCAAATGCAGAATCCAGAACCTGTCAGTTCAACTTCACATCCACTATCTCGTACGGATGACCGCACCGCACCGACCACCAATTCCTAGCGTTGAATATGATACTCACGCACAACTTTTCCGTAAAAGTGATGCTCATATTCGGAATCGGCATAAAAAACTGTGTACATGGCTGTGTTTTGATAGGAATCTGCCAAGATGAGTGTCCTTTACATTCATCTTTATGTTTTTGCGTAACCATCTCTGCTGTGTATCAATTTTGTAACTATGATTACATGAACTTGACGATTGAAGGTACGGTAACTATAGCTGATATATATATTTATTTTTGCATGCGATGAGCTGGCTGCTGTAAGAAAATCGAAAAGTTTGCGCAACAAAATAACAAACGGGAAAACACAATAAACGCACGTCTTCCATATCCGCCGTATCCATAGGGCTGGCGGTGGTAGCCTCCGTAGTAGCCGGCTGGAAGGGGTTGGTAAAGTTATTGTTATATGTATTTCTAAATAAAAATCCAGAAAATTTCATGGAGAGTGTCTAGATTGCCCGAACGTTTTTTTTTATCTCGAGCCTCAATCGGCGATATTGGATCCTATCGGAACATCTGTAGCATTGCATATACAGACCTTTTTCTCACTCGGGCTCCTATCAGAAGTGTTAGACCCCATCGGAACATATGGACAAAAATTCTCGCTCCGACCTCTGTGCACCTTCGACCCTATCCCTAACAGCACATTGAAAACGCGTGTTTTGGAAAACAGCAATTCGAATGCATTTCATGAACTCACGTCCCCCGCCATAGCCATAATGCATGGGCATGGGATATCCCCCATAACCGGGACCCAAAGACCCAATAGACCCAATAGACCCGAGTGATACGGAATAACTTTTTAAACACATCAAATGTAAATATTTCACTTGAAAATAGTAGTCCTTCGGAATATGTCAACGAGATTTTCACTGATTGAAGAGTTCCCAGCCGCCACAGGCGTCCTGTATGCTGTATATATTTTCTAAAGTAGCGATCAGTCTCTTCAAACTACTGCCAAACTACCTTCCAAATACCTCAAAATGCCTTCCAAAACGCCTTCTCACTTGCTTTCCAACTACTTCCAACTACCTCCGAAATACGTCCAACCACTTCAAAATACTTGTGAATGCTCTCCAACTACTTGGAACTACTTTGGAAACGGTTTCCGAAGAGACTGACCACGCCTAAAAAATCTCCCCGCGTCTTTGACAGTGGGAAAAGTAAGGGGAAGGAGAAGCGACAGGCTGTCTAATCTCGAATTAACGCATGCGTGCTATGAAAAGCGAAGTAGCGTACATTCACGTAGATATTAATGCAGCTGACAGTTGTGCGATTTGTGCGATTTGTGCGGTTTTGTGCGATTTTTTTGGGAAATATTAAAAGTTATTCCACTTCCGATATATGGTAGATTATTGAAGAAATCATATTGTGGATAAAACAGTTGAGCATGCTCTCATTACCGTTTTTCCTGCCATTCCGGTAAATGTACACAGTGAAACGTATTCCATCTATCTCACGCAGATGTATGTCATTGCGTCAACAACATGGTTTCATGTTTTCTCTGGTAGATTTGTATCTCACACATTGACAACACGTGCACAATATGATATAGAAACAGCTTTATCACAATTTGTTTGTTTGTACCCATGGGTGAAAAAAGAAGAAGTATGTACATCGCAGAGGAGAGCAGATACAGGTTAGCCCCAGTACGGTTCTGAAATATTTTCGTTATTTTTACCATTGATATTATTACATATGTTTTCAAATCCTAATCTACGGTCTATGATTTTTTTAAAGTTACATTGGCACTTGACGTAAACCTAGAGAATGATTACCTAGAGTGCAAACTTTATAGCAAACGACATTTGCGTTTGTGTTGTCGCGTTGATTCGTACTTTGTGATAAGTGTGTGTGACACTCGTTTACTTTGTGATAAGTTCAAGTTATTTTTTGCTAATTTGTTATAATATAAAGTTTAATGGAGATAACCTACGTCCTCCGTATCCTCCACCGTAACCTCCCCCGTATCCCATGGGTCCATATGGTCTGGGTCCGCCGTAGCCTCCGTAGAAGGGTTCTGTAATGGACCATTATACTATTTTGCCAATATACCATATTTGATACTTTCCCGTTATGCTCACAATCGGCTGAAAACAGCGGTCAGTATGGAAACGCCCATTTCGAAGATATTGATTGTTCAGTAATTGAATCGCACTCACGTCTATACGCCGTCGGGAATCCGTAGGGCCCGTACGGCGGGCCGTAGCTCACGTGACCCCCGCCGTACATGCCGGGCCCGTAGCCGAACTGGCCCAGTGCCAGGGCGATGAGAGCAAGGAGAACGAGGAGAGTGCGCATTGCTAGTCAACATTGTGACCGCCGCGGCTTTCATACTGGGTGTTACCAGTTAGGCTAGTCTTCGCCCAACGAATACATATTAGCCTTGTTGTCGGTATGCGCGCTGTTCCAAGGCCGAGAGCCGCGAGAGAGAGAGAGAGAGAGAGAGAGAGAGAGAGAGAGAGAGAGAGAGAGGAGAGAGAGGAGAGAGAGAGAGAGGGGGGAGAGAGAGCGAGAGGGGATATGATGGGATCAAGGTTCGGCGCGTGCTTTGGTCGAGTGATATCACAACGATTAACTGGTTTGAAGGTTCAAGAAAGTAGGATCTATCACGCGATATTGATCTCGTTACTCTGAACGGTGGTCGACTTTGTTCATTCGTTTTATTGTTGATGTGAAAAGAATGACCCCTCCGCAGAGTGAATCTCTTGAATCGGGGAGATACCTTTACCAATGAAAAGAATAAGAACAACAATCAATTCTGCAAAGGTTACGGATTAGCTGCCACAAATATAGAAACATCTTGATGGTCTTTAGTGTGTTGTTGTTGTGAGATTTTCTAGAAGAGCAGTGGTGCACTCTGCAATTCCCATGCGTCATTCGGAACAGTCACCATGTACCATATCAAGTATCGGGGAATATTCCAGAAGTAGAAGACGTGGACCCTAGAAGACGTCTCGCCGCCGGTAAGATGAGCTGAGGGCATGAGAGAGAGGAGAGAGAGAGGAGGAGGGGGGAGATGGTATACCAAAACCAAACAATCCCTTTTTCGCGCTTCCATAATCCACGTGAGAGTCGAGGAATTCCACTGGACTCTTATTGAAATGAAAGAGAGAAAGAGAGAGAGAGAGAGAGAGAGAGAGAGAGAGAGAGAGAGACAATGGAAACCCCCGCCCCGAATATGAGACATCGTCGGTCGATTACAGGAAGAAGCGCATCCTATTACGGTGCCCAGAGAGTTTTGAGCTTTTGAGATCACATTCGAAAAGTCTCGTCTTCATTTCTGCATTTCGCCCCCACTTTCCATTCTCCATCCATCCGTTCCCCCTAATGGAATCCACAGTAAAACCGGTGAGTTCTCTTTTTTCTGCAAGCATTCTAGAAAACAGTAAACTGTCTAACCTTTCGAAAGGTCTACGTAGCCACATATAATATTCCTGTTGCGAAAACGGGGCGCCCTCTGTCATTACGTGGACAACTACAATTATCGGAAACATTCATGTTAACTTCTATTTTAATTTTAAATATCCGCTATTTCAACTTCTATTTCAACAAAAAATATACATGTTTATGGAATTCGGTGATTCACGGTTTACTATTTTTAGCGGCATGACTACCGGCGCCATTGTTTAGTCATATCACTCAATCAACCTTTCTCCTTCGATAAAATGATATCAAGCACTAGCACCTATCTCGTTAATAGTACGAATGTATTTGTGCTGCATACACACACACTTCCTCCCAGTGAACTAACTAACAATATCGCTACTCATGTTCCTCCCAGCACGTTTTCCTGTTCCGGACGCACGCATTGCTGCCACCTTATCCCTTATCACTGCTTCTTGCATCCACTACATGGTTGTAAATTCCTCCATGAGTGTTTCCTATTGGGTCCGAAGAATGCGCGGCAACACTCACGCTCACTCCACTCCTCTCCCCAAAATAGTATTGTTATCATTATCAGTGAAAAGTAGTAGTCTACTGTGTTTGTGATCGATGTGTGATCTAACCACGCTGCGGCGCCACGCTAGAGTACTACTGCGTGGTTCGAATTCCGAGCATTCTGACATTCATTCTCTAGTCAAAACAGCAAAATTCCCAGCATTCACTAGCAGCGAATGTTTACCATGTCCTTTCGACACCTGTCCACTCTGTTCCGGACTCCGGATCCGGAGGTTAGTAATCACGGATTATTTGATAATTTCCCTAATCCGCGGGCGTAATCGCAGTCGCGCCACCACCACACCCTTTAAATAAACCTCCTTTTACGTCTGATGCACGAGTTTTTCCCCTGTATTTTTCGCTTGTTCGCGGAAATCTGTGTTATCTTTCATCTATCAGATAAGCTAGCGGATTAGTCAGCTTGGCTGTGATCTGTTGAGCTACAGTATTTTTATTTCTTTACCTTACAGGTCCGTAATGGGTCATAAACGAGTCAGTAGCGCGCTTTTCCAAAGTCCATTATTCTTATCACAGAGCGGTTTTGCACAGTAGCGATTAAGCACTATCTCTTCTCGAAATTTGAAAGATCGTCATTCCGTGTTATAATTCAGGCCTATTATCAGAACGAATTCAATATTCACGAAACCAACTTTTTCACAATGTTCACATTCTTGTTTTGTGAACGAAGTTGTATCCCTTCTTGTGTTCTCGTTGACACTACAAAGTAATTGAATATAACAATAACTCAAATACTAGTCGACTGAAATTTCGTCGTATCATTTTCTACTGTTATTATTTCCGTGGCGCTGTCTTACGCAGGAATCACTAATGTCGCCACCCTCGAGTATAGTGAGATACGACAAGGTGTTGTAATTCATACTCCACACTCGCGCCGCCGCGCACTAGCCAACACTACGCTTCATATGGCTATTTGTAGCGAAAGAGAGAGGGTGACGCGGTCTCATTTGTGGCAAAGAGTGTCCTCTCGAGGCATTGACGCCATCCCTCCCCCCCCCCCCTCTCTCTCTCTCTCTCTCTCTCTCTCTCTCTCTCTCTCTCTCAACGCATCCCCGAAATCGCTCATTTCACGCCGTGTCCTGTGCGAGGAGTCTCATTGCGCCCTCTTTTTGTCCCCTCTTCACTCCTTCCAGAATCCTGTGAACGCCTCCTCACATGTTTGCCACATCTGATTCGGGATTCTTCCATGGCGGCTTTTCTCCCTTATTCAAACTCTGAAATTGTTTATCCAGAATCGCATGTTCATGTATGTTGGCCTATTATGTATGTAGTAATATCATTGAACGTACATTCGTCTGGATTCTTTGACCGGAGCGCTTTCCTCTTGAATTAAAATGTTGCGTTATAGATTACAGTGTTCGTACGTTTCCATATATTCCCTTTTGCCACACCACTCTTTTCTTCTATCACCCTCAGTCGACGCGCTCTTTCGCTTTTTCGTGTTTTATCAGAGCTCGTCTATTTCGGTCTTTTCTCTCCTCTCGCGCGATCAATCTCGGATCGAGTCCGATCACCGCTATCATTTTGCTGATTATTGACTTTGATAAATTGATAAAGTTTACGCGCTGCACTCAAAATTGCGTCATATCGACAATCTATACCTTTCATTCGCAAGAAGAAAAAGAGGAAAATATACCAAAAATAATGTGCTCACATTAAAAGTTCCTCTTCGCGAGACGAGATTAGCAGAAAAAATACAATAGATGCTGGAGAGGACACTCATATGTGTCCTTCTTTAGAATTCCGCAAATGTCTCTATTCTCCTTCTCTCTTACTCATCGATTTCCATAACCACATCTTCATTTTTCACCACGCCATATTTAGACTATCCATCCGATTAATGCTTGTTGCCATATTTACCGGTAAACATCCGCGTAACTCCCGAGCGGCCAGAAAAAAAGTTGTATATCGTGTTACGGCGTGATTCACCGAAATCCGTTGAGCGTCACATTTCCATTGTTTCCGTTTCCCTACCATCTATTATTGTGCACTTGCGTAAAACAATCGTATTATTGTTGAATTGCAATACTTTTTTGTTTCAGATGAAGTGTCTTCCCATTTTCCGATTCAACCCGTGTTTATTGTGCGCTCAGAACGCTAGACAGGTGATCTTTGTGGTTTGATCTTGAGAATTTGGTGATCTTTGTAGTTTGATCACAAGAAGTTTCATTCACATTCGAATTTACAACTAAAGCGTCATAAAGCTAACAGGGTTCTGAAAGTTATTTAATCACTTTCTCTCTCAATTTTTTTCGTGAGAAAAACGAATTCGATTAACAAATTCACCACAATGTTTCATTTACAGTGTTATGTAAATAAAAAAGTTATGTATATTTCCAGATGTTATTCGTGTGCTTGTTATTTCTACTGTGCTACGTTTCCTCGGCCAGTGGAGGATTGATAAAGATGGAGTGCCGAAAAATCAGTGGGTTTCTTTTTTTCACTTTTTTAAAATGGTTCTCACTTGTTGATTTAGTTAGCATGAAACAAACAACACTGTGTGCAGATGAATTTGAAATATACCTTTTACCTTTTTTACTTGTTTCCCTTTTGGGTTGGGTAGACATCTATTGTGATCTATAGTCTCTCTCTCGTCTATTTTCGTCTACTCTCTTTTTTTTCGGTATTTTGAATATATAAAA
The DNA here is from genome assembly GCA_963966185.1 of Rhabditoides inermis. Lineage (NCBI taxonomy): Eukaryota > Metazoa > Nematoda > Chromadorea > Rhabditida > Rhabditidae > Rhabditoides > Rhabditoides inermis. The sequence continues at coordinate 38,450 of CAWZYM010000417.1, forward strand.
GTCCCACGACAGCTCCATTTACCCGGGTGCTATTGTAATAGCAGAGCCCCCATTTCCGGTTCGCTTTTCGGAATATTTAAAGTCGGCGTAGGTTGGGATGGGTGGACAAACAAAACAGCCTACGCGGTCTACGCGGTCGTCTTGAAAGCTCATCCGGACATCCGGAGACCGGAGCTATTATTGTCTCACCCCCCCCCCCCCCTTCTTTTCTCTCGTCATTTCAATATCCCCTCTTCTCTCTCTCTCAGCTCACAATATGATATAAAACACGAGACAAAAACTATTCAGTTTTCCTAACCGTTTCCTGTATGAATACGCTATGATAGATTCAATCATAATCACAAACTATACGATCTGCTGCAACAGCGTATGTGCGTTCTGTGCTCGCTCCTAACAAGTCTGATGTGTCATTCTCTGCTGACGAGAGAGAAAGGAAGAGAGAGAGAGAGAGAGAGAGAGAGAGAGAGTGGGAGAGAGAGAGGGAGGGAGAGAGAGATATAGGGAGAGAGAGAGAGAGATGGATGCGCATATTATACCACCTAGCCACTCGTATTACCAACACGCGCCTTTCATGCAACTAGGGATCGGAATTATTCAATCACTCCACCATCCTTTTACAGACGTGGAACATCTACTAATCAACAAAAACCAATAAATCGATAATTCCAGGACACGAACAGGAGATCGACGTGCCCGGCTGCGAGCTTATGGTTAGTGAAGAGAGCGGAGAGCGGAGAGAGGAGAGAGAGAGAGAGAGAGAGAGAGACAGAGAGAGAGACAGAGAGACAGAGAGACAGAGAGACAGAGAGGGAGGGGGGGATGGGGAGTGGGAACATTTTCGAAGAAATTTCGAAGTGACTGACCGCAACTCATTAATCAGAGAAAGAGATAAAGAGAGAGACACAGATACACAGAGACACAGAGACAGAGACAGAAGGACAGAGAGACGCAGAGACAGAGACAGAGACACAGAGATACGGAGATAAAGAGACACAGAGACACAGAGACACAGAGACACAGAGACACAGAGACACAGAGACACAGAGACACAGAGACACAGAGACACAGAGACACAGAGACACAGAGACACAGAGACACAGAGACACAGAGACACAGAAACACAGAGATTCTCTTCTGAAAAGTACAAGCGTAAAGTAGCTCTGTTTGGGTTCACCTCAATTCAACAAAAGCACATGCATAAAACTATTATTTCTACACTAAACTATAAACACAAACCTGCTCTCTCAAACGATATGTAAAAAACGTATACTTTATCGATAATTTATTAATAGGGGCTATATAATATATTTTCTTATTTCTTATGAAAGCATTGTGAAAATCAATAAACAGCTATAGAACAATCGTTAAGTTTACAATGATGTTTTCATTATTTTTGATTGTTTTCAAATACAAGAGCTTTTTTCATAGATGACTCATTTGATAAACGGGTTAATAGAATGTGTGTGATAGAATGTGTGTGTGTGCAATAGTATATTCATATTGGCATTTGATTGTCAATTATTTGTGATCGTTTTGAAAGAGCAGGTTTGTGTTTATAGTTTAGTGTAGAAATAATAGTTTTATGCATGTGCTTTTGTTGAATTGAGGTGAACCCAAACAGAGCTACTTTACGCTTGTACTTTTCAGAAGAGAATGAATGTACTTTTGTTGAATTTCGAAGAAATTTTCTTTTTTTCAAAATGTATTTTAAACAACAAAGAGAACAACAACAAAACAACGCGCGTGAACGACGACGCAAATCACAAACAGTGGGCACATTATCGCATTATCGCGCTCTCCCGCACACATTCCGCATCGCACGAACCAATGAGCGCGCGGGGGCGGGACTAGTGAGCGGGTCTTTCAGCGAATCAGCGAACAGCTGCACAACTGACAGACGTGCAGACCTATCCAGCGAACATATTTTTGGGTATTAAACTATTGTTTCATGTTTTGTTTTTGTTTATAGTTGTTCAACGGACGATTTAGAGACAACATAATAATATAACTCTGAAACATTTATTATTTTAATGATTTACAAGCTATTTTGGCGGCCCTCCGGGCCGAGCGGTTCTGCGCGCCGCTGGATAGGACCCAAACGATCGGCGCTTCGCGCCGATCCTAATACAGAAACACAGAAACACAGAAACACAGAGAGGCACAGAGACACGGAGACACGGAGACACAGAGACACAGAGACAGAGACAGAGACAGGGACACAGAGATACAGAGACACACAAACAGACAGACCGACAGACCGACATACCGACAGACATACCCCTACCCCCCTGCAGGTAGTGCGCGTGAATCAGTGCAGCGGCTACTGCAAGAGCATCTCCTTCTTCAACCCGATCAACCAGCGCACGACTGCCAGGGGCAAGTGCTGCCGGATGACGGATGTGGAGTGGGTGAGTGGAGGGGAGGGGAAGGGAAAAACGTCAGATCTGAAAAGCGGACAGAGAGCCAGAGCACTGTATGTGGGACAGAGACGAGATATCAGTGTAGAGTGGATAGTGTGAAATGTGACGGATGTGGAGTGGGTGAGTGGACGATGTACCGTCAAAAGTCTCATATACTGGTGGAATCACTATAGCTGATGAGTTTTGAGGGAATCGAGATGGAGTGGGTGAGTGAGAGTAAGACCTGAAAATTGGACACTGCGAGAAAGACGACCACTGTAGTGTGTAGAGTGTAGAGTGGGGAAAGTGCTACCGGATGACCCACGTGGAGTGGGTGAGTGGAGAAGGCAAAGATGTGAACGTCCGGTGTTCAGTCTCACACACTTTTGGAATCACTATGGCTGAGTTCTGAGAGAATGGAGTCCAAATGGAGTTGATGAGTGGAGGGTGGAAGATCTGAAAGCAGCCAGAGCACTATATGTATGTGAGACAAAGACGAGATACCAGTGTAGAGTAGATAGTGTGAAATGTGACGGATGTGGAGTGGGTGAGTGGAGGAAAACTTCTGGAGTGCATTTTTAAATAGGCATGATGACTATTGTAGAGTGTATAGGTAGATGGTGTGGAGAATGTGAAAAGTGCTGCTGACCGACGTGGACGATGTGAAAGTCAGGTGTCAGGGCTCATATACTTCTGGAATCGCTATAGCTAACCACAGTATTATCGATACATTTGGAAGATCCCGATCTAGTCAAAATAAAGAGATGCTGGCAAATGAAATCCAATCAAATGACCCTGCAGGTGCACGCCTCCCTAACCTGTGAGGACGGGTCTCGCGAGGTGCGCATCCCATCAGCAGTCGAGTGCGCCTGCTTCGACTGCGCCATAGAGAACCGGAGATGAGGGGACGAACAACCCGACCATCCTCTCTCCCCACCTGCTTCTAGTCGCCCTTGAGCCGAGACCAGATCCACGACCCACCATACGCAATAGGATCTCCTCTCTCTCTATCTCCCCGCTGCTTCTAGTTGCCCCTCTCTGTCTCCCGGTGAAATAAGCCGGAGCCTGATCCATTGATTCTGAACCATCCGCTGATTCTCTTCCAAGATCACGACTACCCGGTGAAAACTAACCGCCCATCTACAGTACCCTAACCCTAGTGTCCCCGAGACCATTACTACCCGGTGAAAACTACAGTACCCTAACCCTTACCCCGTGTCCGCTATCCGTTTCGTGTGACCGACAGTGCTTTGTCTAGTCTAGTCTCCCCCCCCCCTCTCTCTCGATTCGCTCTTATCCGATCTCACATTCCCATATCCCTACCAAGCCCTCTGTCCCGCATAATCCGTGTGCTGTGTCAAACTTGTTATGTATATTGTTGGAGTTAAGTGCTGAAACAAAATAACCACAAATTTATTATAGCAAAATCATACGAGTAAAATTCATGCATAATTCAATATTCAAAATGCCAGTATCACAGAGTTTCCTATCAAATAATCAAATGTAAGCGAGGCTAGACACCATCTATACATACACGGTTGCGACCAGAAAGAGGTGAGTGGAATCCAGAAAGAAGTGTCCAGAAAGAAGAAGAAGTGTACACGTACTGTTTGTCTCAGGATATTTGGCAGTTGTTGCCCGAGTTGCCGGAAGATCGCTGCGTGCGAGTGGCATTGTCATTGCTGAACATGTACAGTTACATGGTGTCAGAACACACGCCGAATTATTGATCCAAATAAAAATTAAATATGCAACATGCCAGATCATTCCTATCCCGATAATTCAACTCTTGCCACTTCACACCCCGAAACTCGTTCGTGTATTCATTTATGAATTCAAGTGAATAGATTGATTCGAGTTATATTCAAACAAACGGCACAATTTCCTAATGAACACGTTTATATTATTGAAATTCGAAGTACAAATTGTAGATCACTGGAAAATTGTGAAACATGGACAGGTTCCTATCATGAACTCAATGAGAAACATATAAGTGACATCAAATACAAATATGAAAATCGCAACTTCGCGAACCTCTTTCATACTCCCTACTTCATACTACCTGAAAATCAATGGATTCCATAAAAACTAAATATATATATAAATACATAATAAATATAAACACATGTCACACGCACCCATCGGCCGTGTCGAGCGAGGCGGCGAGCGCGCGCGCCAGAGCCTCGTCCTCGGACAGACCCTGAATAGTTACAGAATTATTCAATAGTATTGGCTATTGGAATATGTTAGGTTCGAGACATACCAACAGTACCCACTCACATCTACTTCGCACTCTAGAATCCCCAAAAAAATGTCATATCTTTCCACACCAATAAGCGAGAAGACCGCAGGCAAGACGATCAGTGCAAAGGGGAAGACGCATACATAAAGAATCCACTGACCGCGTTGTGGTTGCGCGCATTTGCCTGCTGTCCACAGGCGGCGGCCGGCCGGGCGGCGGCGGAGGCCGAGGAACGGGCAACGGCCGCCTTGCTGAAGTGGAAAGGTGTTATTCAGGGAAACTTGTGATGTAAATGTAATAAAACGTGTGATGTTGAATCGATTCCCCGCGCGATTCCAAATAACACTCACTCAATCGAATATGTTTAGATGTTGAGATGGTGGTTGGGCAATGTAAAAGCTTGTATTGTATGACAATGTCAATGTAGCGGAACACTTATCACTTATCCATTGACGAATGGACCATGCAGTTTGTGTAGTTTACATTGCATCAACCATCAAACAACTCACGCAGCCATGGACATGGGGCGTGCTCCCTCCCCTCCCCCTCCTCCTCCCGCTCCTCCCAGGGCGGGGCAGTCGTGGTCCTTCTCGTGGCGGTGGCGCAGGCAGAAGTTGCGCGAGCACCGCGTGCACGTGATCGGCACGAGCTGCAAGGAATCGAGTTGATCGAGTACATTATTTGAATCAACTGATCTCTCCTCACTCTCTCTTTATCTGTCCAGCGTATGTTGTGTTTGTTTTCTGAGTTCTGAGTTCTGACACAACAACCACTAACATGAAGAAGAAATCAAACACCTCATAAATTGAAGAAATTGGGGAGATTAATCGAATGTACTATACGCATAATCCACGTGATGTTCAGACTATCAATAGTTACGCACACAACATAACCACGTGCACGGGAACACGTGACATGTATAGAAAGCAGAAGAGAAAATACGAAGAAGACACGCACCTCCTTCTTCTTGCAGCCGGCGTGTGTGCAGCGGTTGTTGAAGATGCGCTTCTTGGCGGCGGTGGGGCAGAGGTTGTTGATGTGCTCGTTGACGTGCACGTCCGGCGACTGGCCCTTGGGCGTCGGCACCGGCTGCGCGCACAGCGGACACACAGGCACCTGCACGTTCTGCAACGGGCGAGGAATCGGGATGGGGAAATTTTCACGAGGAGCAGGAAATGTACCTAACGCACGGGCTGCATCATTTACCACTTACGAATCATTTACCAGATATGACGGTAACGTATACATTCTTTCATTTATATTCATGCATTGCTACATCATTGAATTGCAGAGAGATCAGGAAATAAAGAATAAACATTACATTACAAACCTTGGTGTGCGACGACGTGCACGAGTGCGCCTCGTAGGTGAAGTGGTTCACACTATAATATCAGCAATGTACAATAAATGTACGAACAAGTTCGAGTGAATAGAAATATAACAGAAGTAAGAAACGAAAACATTGTTCATTTCGGTATACTCACCAGAACGTCTTGGAGCACGCATCACAGCGCACAGGAAGGAAATCTGGAAACAGATGAATATCATTGTAAAAAAAGGTAATAAATAATAATAATAAATAATATAATAACAACAGTAAGACATGTCACGGTAACTTACCGAGTTGGTGGCAATATCGGTTGCCGCAGTGCTCTCCGAGGTGCGGAAACTCCGCCATTTTGACTACAACACGAACTATGAGCGACGGGAACGTATTTATAAGCGGAAATAGAAAGACGAATCTGGAAAACGATGACAAATCTTGCGAAACGTCCGAAACATATGATCGAAGATGACGTCACTGGTGTCTTGTGCTAAGATTTGAAATTGTTGGGAATGGTTTGTCTTGCGAATCATACCTACCGTAGTCCGACGCTGTCCCGCCTCTTTTATCGACGCTTTTTGGGGCCATTCTTTTCGAAATCGTTGCACGCGTGTACGTTTCGAAACACTTCCATTCGGTTAGCTTGATTCATCACTGATTTTGTTCAGTGTATGATCATATCTGCTCTTCGTATTGGATTAGGCCGTCTCTCGTTATTCGGCCCTTCTGTGCGAGTATTCTCATCTGCTTCTGAGCTTTCGCACAAGTTCAATCAGCTTCGAACTGACCGTCAGCCTCTTGCTGATCAAAAGGAATCGTTCCGTCGTTTCAACGTAAAGAAGATGTCGTACGGAGGAAGTCGCAGCGGTGGATACGGAGGAAGCAGCGGTGGATACGGAGGAAGCAGCGGTGGCTACGGAGGTGAGTCACGCTTTGCACTGCACTTATTTTGTACTTTCGTCTAAAATTCCTAATCGTGACGTCATCTTAAAGTTCGAGAGATAGTTTATAGGAAATTCAAATTTCATAAATTCGCTAGTTTAGGTAGCAGCGGTGGCGGTGGTTACGGAGGAAGTCGTGATAGCTATGGCGGAAGCCGCGGTGGCGGAGGATACGGAGGAGGTGGCGGTGGTGGTTATGGAGGACGCGGAGGAGGTGGTGGTGGAGGCCGTGGATCTGCTGGAGGAAACCTGCGCTCCATCGATTGGGATCGCGAGAACCTGAAGCCGATTCAGAAGAACTTCTACCATGAGAATGCTGCTGTCACTCGTCGTGAGCAGGTATGATATACCTAATGTTAGTTGGTGTTATGTTTCTATTTTTCAGTATGAGGTCGATCAGTGGATCACCACCAACCAGGTCACTCTCGAGGGCCGTGATATTCCTCGCCCCGTCTTCGAGTTCAACGAGGCGCCTTTCCCGAGCGAGCTGACTGATCTGCTGTACGCGAAGTTCCAGAAGCCCACTGTCATCCAGGGAATCTCTTGGCCCATCGCTATGAGCGGACGTGATCTGATCTCGATCGCGAAGACTGGTTCCGGAAAGACCCTTGGAGTAAGTTACTATTAAATTGTTAGCTATTTTCTGCGCTAATTTCATTAGTATAATCAGCTCATAACTGTTGTATTCAGTGTTAGTGCTACATCAATGTCAGTTTTGCAACCAATATTTGTTACTCAAAACAATTGTTGTACAATTTACTGACTATATTTTTCAGTTCATGCTTCCTGCTATCATCCACACGACCAAGCAGGCTCCTCGTGGACGCGGAGAGGGACCGTCCGTCCTCGTCATGCTCCCTACCCGTGAGCTGGCGCAGCAAGTTCAGGAGGTGTCTCAGGACTTCTGCCAATCTCTTGGTCTTCGCATGACCTGCCTCTTCGGAGGAGCTTCCAAGGGACCTCAGGCTCGCGACCTGGAGCGTGGTGTTGACATTGTCGTCGCTACTCCCGGACGTCTTCTCGATTTCCTTGATAATGGAACGACCAACCTGCGTCGCTGCTCATACCTCGTTCTCGATGAGGCTGATCGTATGCTTGACATGGGTTTCGAGCCTCAGATCCGCAAGATCCTTGGTCAGATTCGCCCTGACAGGCAAACGCTCATGTTCTCCGCTACCTGGCCGAAGGAGGTCCGTGCTCTGGCTTCGGATTTCCAGTCTGAGCCCGCTTTCATCAACGTCGGATCCCTGGAGCTGGCTGCCAACCACGACATCACCCAAAACGTCGAGATTATCGAGGAGCACAACAAGCAGCAGAGGATGATGGCCCTTCTCAACGATATCATGAATCAGGTGTGTTTCTTTAAAACGAAAATAATTATGAATTGTTGTTTTCAGCCCCAGTGCAAGACCATTATCTTCGTCGAAACCAAGCGTAAGGCCGATGAACTTACTCGTTCCATGAGGAGGGATGGATGGCCTACTCTCTGCATTCACGGAGACAAGAACCAGGGAGAGCGTGATTGGGTCTTGAACGGTTAGTTTTTTTTTTTTTTAACTTTCCAACCTGACATTTTCTTTACAGAGTTCAAGACCGGAAAGACCCCCATTCTTCTTGCTACTGATGTCGCTGCTCGTGGACTTGGTAAGTTTACTGTAGGCGTAGCGTAGTGCTTGTACATATTACCCGGCGATGAAATTGCTGGAAGTATGTGGCTGAGTCTCAGAGCTGTCTTAAATGCTCTGTTTCTGCGGCGTTTGTGAGTCTTGCGTTAGCATTCGCTAATGCAAGAGTGTTGAGCATATCAATCGGTGCTACATACACATTTCATTGTCCATCTGGACAGTGTTGGTCACGTTATTGATGTCACCTTATACGTACATTCGTACGTATGGAAACGTGGTGACTTCTGTGGTCTTCGTGTGTAGCGTGTGGGCGTGACTTGTCATGCCTGCCCGATTAACGTGCTCAAACAGCTCACGGACGTCCAGCCATGTAGCAGTTCTCGTCGGAGTATGTTAAGGTATTATGAGTTTTGCTCTTTATTCTCATTAGTCATTATTAATCGTTCTGTTCAGATGTCGATGATATCAAGTATGTCATCAACTATGACTATCCCAACAACTCCGAGGACTATGTCCATCGTATCGGTCGTACTGGAAGGAGTGGACAGAAGGTATTTTTTTGTGTATATTATAGCTGTTACTTATTTGAATCATTTACAGGGAACTGCCTACACTTTCTTCACATACAAGGATGGTGGAAAGGCTAGGGATCTGCTCAAGATTCTTGAGGAGGCCAAGCAGGTTGTTCCTCCTGAGCTCTACAACATGCGAGGAGGTGGTGGCGGCGGTGGCCGTTCTCGCTACGGTGGTGGTGGTGGCGGAGGAGGAGGATATGGTGGCAAGCGTAGTTTCGGAGGTGGCGATGACTGGGGAGCCAAGAGGGGTCGCTTCGATGGAGGTGGCGGCGGTGGTGGCCGCTGGTAAGTGTTTTTGTTTCGATTCTGACCTCTACGTGCTCCACGAGCATCTTAGTGTTTCTTTATTGTTGTATGTTGCGTATGGTGATTCCCTGTATCTCAATTGTACTGACAGCTGTCAATAAACAAGTTAATAATTTTTCGATATGATGGAATGGATGATGTGGTTGTATTCCACATTGTTATCTGCACAATAATCTGTTGTTCTCGAAGTGGTATTTTTTTTGAGATGCCCGATTGGTGGGATGGCGAGGACTGGTGGAAGAATAAGGAATCAGACACGATGGGTTTTTGGACCATGAAGGAGCTTGCCCCGGTTCTTCAGGATGTTGTGTTTGGAAGCTTCATCAAAGAGGTTTCTTCGAAATTGATTTGAATTATTGTATTTCATCTTTTTAGTTATCGAAATCTTGATCACAAAATGGATGTAAGTGCTTTTCGTCCGGAAGAGTTGAAGGTTACGCTCTTGGAGCGGGAGTTGCGTGTTGAAGGCTGCCATTGTGAGCGTGATGATGGGAATGGTCTCGTATCCAGGTAATCTTGTGTCACATGTACTGTATTCAATTCCTTCTAGATCGTTTGTGCGCCGTTTCATTGTTCCTCCGTATGTTGATCGGTCCACAGTGAAGTCGTCCTTGGATGCTGCTGGAACGCTGCATATTCGTGCAGATTCTGCGAACATGATGTCTCGCAATGTTCCTATTGAAATAACGAAATGAACAGTAGTCTTTTTGTGTATGTATGTATTCATGCCTTGAATTAAATTTCTATCTGACAATATGTATACTACTTTATTTTCAGTTATTCAGTTAAAATTTTTGACCAAAAAATTTGACCTTCTCGAATGCTCTTCTCGATCGTCATTGGCCAGAGCCGACTTGGCGCCAAAAAAATTTGGTCAAATATTTTCAACTGAATAACTGCTTGAGCGTGAAAATATTTTTTGAACGTCTATGAGAGAGGGGGGCGGAGCTAGTAGCGCAGAGAACACTCGCGGCGCACGTGTTTACGCTGCGGGAGTAGGGGCCGCGAGCGGTCACAATGTTGCTGCGGCTGCGCGAGCGGCCGACCGTTCTCGAGAATGTTCCAGAAGAATGTGAACATTGAAGACGAACCGCATTTGGGAACCATTCACGATATCTCGTCTACACACCCGTGTTTTGTGTCTAGTCTGCATTGATTTTTCGGATTATTTTACGCCTCACTCACTTGCTATCTGATTGACTATCACAACCGGAGGTGCATGCAAGAAACAATGTTGTTGTGTGTTGCTCATTTCACACCTTGCTTCGTTGCTTCTTTTGTTTCCCTTATAATAGTTCCAGTCTGTTTTCGCCCTCACTGATTTGTACGGATCTGTGCTTCCCGCTGTGTGACCGACGCGTTTGTGCGGATCTTGTTTTGGCCAGGACGATAGTGATCGCTTTCAGGAGCTTTGAATCCCTCGGCAGTCTTAATAATGTGCGACGACAAGCTGGGTTCGGAGGAGGGGTGTACGGGTGTGGCACGCGGTTGCGAGCTGGCGACGCTCTTCCACAAGAAGAAGCCGGACGCGCAGCTCGTGGTGCGCCTCGACACCTCCGCCAGCCTCGGCGTCGCCAAGTTGGAGGTGGGCTCTCTGGATGAAGTAGAAGTGAATGTCGGTGTTGAGGCGGGCGTGTGGGTAGTGCCGTGTGATCTGGTCGGCTCCGAGGAAGGCAAGAAGGCGCGCCCGATGAAGGTGCGCGTTCACCCGCAGACGGAGACGCTGGCGCGCAGCGATGCCGCTCTCGCCGACGCCGTCAAGACGGCCGCCAAGCAGGTGGGATATGAGATTGGTTTTTCGAATCCTGGTCACTAGCAAACTTGTTTTGGCGGATTTCGCACCGAGTCCGAGACCTGCAAACGTGTTGTAGATGGAAAAAAGAGCGAACGTACTGATGGATTAGGCGTGTTTTCGTGGCCTAGTTTTGTGGGGACGAGGGATGCACTATGCTAAATTTGGGAATGAGGGAAGCGAGTAGTTACTGATTTCATCGTCTATCCCAACAGGTGATGGACGCGCTGCTGTGGGAGTGGCAGGCTCGCGCGCCGGTGCGCCACGATCCGCGGCTGCTGACGGCGCGTCGCGTCGCCCGCATGCTCCACACCCACACCGGCCTCGTCGAGTTCACCGCGCAGAGGTGAGTCCGTGAGTCCCGCGAGTTGTGTTTCTAGTATCCCGATAAGTTGCGGCCAGTCTCTTCGAACTACTGCTATCACGCCTCTCAACTACCTCCGAAATGACCCAACCACTTCTAACCGTATTCGAAACGGTTTCCGCATAGACTGACGGACTGACCACCGCCTATAGATTGTGCGTGTCGTGGTCGTTGTGTTCGACGGCGAAGGCGGTGAGCGAGGCTGCCGGCGAGTTGAAGAAGAAGGCGACCAAGGGGCTGCTGAGCGCCCGAGTGGACAGCGAGCAGGGAGCCGATACGCAAACGTTGAGTGTTGGTGAGTGAAACGACTCGTCGTCTTTGCGGACGTCCAGATTTTAGACTTTGTCGACGCCGACTTTCACCGTCCTCTCTTGCGGATATCCCTGCCCGGCAAGTACATGCTGGACGGAGAGGCTAATGTGGAGGTGGGTATGCTGTACCAACATGTGACTTATCCGTTTTGTTGTTCGTATCTCTCTATTTTTAAACCGTACACGTTCAGATCAGCACGCGTCGGCTGCGATTTTCCGCGGTGCGGTCGTCTCCCGATGATCCCTGCTTGCCTGTGACGCCCCCCGAAAGCGTCGCCACGGCGATCGCCTACGAAGACGGACAGAATAAGAACGTGGTGAGTGGCCTGTTTTGAATTCCGGATGTTGTTTATTGTCAGTTCGTGTGAACTATTCATGGCGCGCTGCTATATTGGTCATGTGCCGCTGCCGATTTCGAAAGCCGCCGGCGCGCGAGGTGTATTATTATGGGAATTGGGCTGATTCAGTGCTTTCATGTGGCAGCTTCACCAGGATTCCTTGGCTTGTTTTCGGGAATATTCGCTCGGTTTACGGCTATCGCGAATTGATGTCCGTGCATGTGCGATTGTGTGTTGTGATAGGAGCACTTGACGGATATCTCCATCTGAAGAGCGATGCGTCTCTCTGTCACTATCGCGCGTACAAGTGGTGATAGCGGGCGATAGTGATAGTTACGACCTGGCCTATCTCTCTGCGGCGGCGCTCATATGTCTAGGTGACCGCTGATCAAAATATGATATGTGTGGAGATTGGTTATGGTAGGTGGTAGGTATGTATGTTTGGGAGAGATCACGTTCTGGTTTCCCATAGCGGATGAGTGGTATACATCGAAGGGATTATGTAATTGTTACACGGGGCTGATGCTATCTGTCCGCTTGAATCGGTCAGCTGAGTGCATTTAGCATAAGCGTTTTGCTCACTGGAGAGAGAGAGAGAGAAGGAAGGAAAAGAGCGAGGTGCGTAGTGAGGGAAGCCATGGAAGCAAAAGAGGGATCGATAGGCTCGCGGGTACGCGCCGAACCGACATGGTTGTTGTCGCATAGGCAAGACATAGTAGTGCTAGTGCGTGTGTACGCGCGAGTGGGAGAGAGTGACCACACCACCCATCTGTCTAATTCCCCGAGGCCGCGAGACTGCATCGGCTGATCCCCATTTGTATGCACCAAAAGGAACAACATCCTCGGCGAGGGATCGATTCTGACCACTGACCGACCGACCATCAACCAGAGTTGCTGCCGAGAGGACAGCGGCTGTTTACTCGCTGTTACACTGATTGTTGCTGTGGAGTATCTGATCTTACTTATCCCTTACACATTGGTAAGATGAGAGTTGGATTGGATCTGCTGCGAGTCTGCATCATCGATGTTTGCGTCGGCGGCGCTACTTGTACTGACTACAATTGGCATTGTCGGCTATCGGTGTCGATTGCAGCTGGCGCAGCTACTGTATAAAGTGAGTCACGTCGTCGTGTTGTGCCTTGTGCGAGTGGTATGATTGTTGTGTAGTACGAAGGAGGCATATGGAAGGGACATATGGGAATATACTAAATTGCGTGCGCTGCGCGAATCACAATGGGAGCTTTTGAAGAGCGTTGTGCGGAAGTGATCTATTCGTAATTCGTAGCTAGGGAGGGCTATTGGCAGACGTAGATTACACACGAGGCGGAGTACTTCCTCGTTGCAATGACACGCGTACGCGTAGCTTGTATCTTGCTTTTTATTTTTTCACACATCTGTGCATTACGGTTTACGGATCCGATCTCCTATGTTGCATCAGCCCACTTTGATGTCTGCGCGATGTGTATTGATTTGCCATTTGGATCGCCTCACAAGATTAGCATATTGGATGTCAAGTGGAGGGCGAAAGGGCACTTGCACTCTATCTCTGTGTGCACTTTGGTTATCTACATTCTAGTACGTTCCGGTGGTGCGGTGGGCGGATGTAATCTCTCAATTGTTCACTGGGTGGCAAGTGTGAGTATTGGATTTCAGAAAGTAGGGGTGTGCAGTTGGGCAGTAGTTTTCGATTGTAATCTAGCGTTGGACTAGACGGTAAAAAGTGTCTGCGCGATATCAGGTGAGGCAAGGAAGAAATGAGAGAGTGTGACAGAAGTGAGAGCGGCGTCAGCGAAAGGGGAGTGCGAAGATGGATGTATGCGCATCGATTCGCTTCGACTGCGATCTCTGTGACCGATCGCGCAGCCGCAGCAATCACCCCAGTCTCGCTACGCTTGATCTCATTGAGCTCGCCTTTTTCACTCGACTTCTTTCAGTTTTTTTCAATCTCTGTGTAATGATATAACTCCTGATTCGACTCAGGTTAAATGTACCTAATATTCTCGCTCTATTCAGGGTGTAATTCTGAATGAATGATGATAGGGAGATTGCGTGTTGAATGTCATGCATGTGCATGCGCTCATTTTGTATTCCCTCGCTTTGGCGAATCGTGATCGTTGATACGCTGCGATTCAAATTTATGGCCGGTGTTTGGTGGACGTCGGTCGGACTACTATACGATCGGCTCGCTATGCAATAGGGCATTGATCCTGCGGGGTTGTGACTGTTGTGAGTGAGACGGAGAGTGGGCAGATAGCGCGGCTAGATGGGAGGCTTTTGTACACATTGGAACGGCACGTCTCTGTGCGCTCACCACGCACTTGGCTTGCACTTTGCCTTTGCCACTATGTGTGGGAATAAAGGACAGCGATGCGTGATGCGAGATATTGAGCCCACGGTCAATGAATATTTTGAGTAACAGTAGTCTTGTGGGAATTGAGGATTTTCTATTAGTATTGTATTAATATTTTTTCGTATCCATTCAAAGACGCTATTTGGTTAGTTCGTTGAACGGATTAAACTAAAAACGAAAGAAAGGAATCATAATATTTTACAATCTATTCATACGGAATACGCTAACGCTAATATTGACACATCTGCGGCCCTATTTCCTATTTCATGTGGTCGGGCTTCGGGCACATTGGGTCACCGCTACCCTGGCTCGTCGTGTTTTCAATACTTTCAACGATACAATTTGATTGCACACATACACACTGCTATGAATTGCATGCTTTTGAAAAGTCTCGTGTCCACTGCTGTGATTCAAACCACAACCACTGCCCAACACATGGCCTGTGTGTTTTTTTGCGACCGTCTCTCTTTGCTGCGACACACATGTTTCCCATTGTTGTCGTCTAGGGAGTCAAATGCTAGAAACGAGCCCCCGGCGTTCTCCATTATGTCACATGCGAGGTGGTTTTGGAGTTCTGGTTCGCTAATCGCCATATTTTCGCATGAGTTCGCTCGGGTCGGCGAGCGACTTTCTCTTTTTGCACGCGCACACGTGTCGGATAGTCGGATTATCATCACCCACCACGCCCGTATCACTCTTTCCGGATTGAGATTCACGCGTGTGTGTATGGGAGTATGGGTATGAACAGTGAGACGCTAAAAGAGCATGGACGATTGAACGACACAACGACGAGTGCATTGTACGCGAGACATTGAAAAAGAGAGTCGTCCCTTTGTCGTCTCGAGTGTCACTCGGTGTTGTGTATTCCTTATTTACCCCGTGCACACACACACGTAAAAGTCGGAAAAGATGAACGCAGAGTGGAGAGCGAGCCGGAGAAGAATGGGTTGTCATTGTGCGTGCATATAAACCTCTAATCGCTTCCTTGTCACGCGACGAAGACGCATTGTCTTTTACGATTCGTGTGTAGGAGAGTGGAGGCTCTCCTGATAATAGAAGAGCTGAGCAAATTGAAATTTGATTGCACCCGTTGCCCGTTCCCTCTCCTCTTCGCGTGCAGAGCTGTGTACAAAAGAGTGTGCGGGGGCAGAAAGACGTAGACGTTTTCGGCGTTTGGCTCACGGGCCACGGCTAGTTTATGGTTTACGCGAGTGTGCAGAGGAGGTACTCAAGCTGTGAGCTGAGCACCAACTTGACGACATGTTTGTCACTTTGCCATTTTTGGACATGTGACCATCTCACCCGCATGAATGCGTTACGTTACTCACACAGGTTGAGGGTTGGATTTATTTTTGGCACGATGTGGTCATGTGGGTATGGATGAGCAGAGGTAGACGGCTCGAGGGTTTTCTCGAGGGTTCGAGGGTCGTCTCGACTAAAATCTCGACCCTCGTTTCCGGGTTTTTCTCGACCATCGAACTTTGGGTCGACTCGACCCTCGAACTTTGTAGCCCCGCCTACTTTTCTTACAGATCGTAGCCAGTGAAAAACGATATCAGATATGATATAAGCGTGCTTAGGCATGATGCCTAGACCACACTAGAACACCAAAAGTTGTGCATTGTGCCCAACAGGGACATGCTCAAGAAGTCCACACCGGTGAAGATGTTTTTGGCGCTTTGTTGCGACACGAAGAAGACGATTCACCTCTTAGCCTAACCGCTGGCAGCGACAAATGTGCGCCGGGTTTATGGTCATCGATTTAAATTTTGTCCTACGAACTTGTGCCGCGGTGCGTTCGACTCGCAAGATGATGGCGATGAAGATTCCGTGATTTTCATCTCAAAAAAGTTATTTTTGTTAATTATGACGTCACAGATTTTGCCGCCAAAAAGTAGCAGTAGTTCGAGGGTCGACTCGAGGGTCACTCGATGATCGAGTTTGAGAGTACGCCTCATCTCGACTATCGAACCCTCGACTCGACCCTCGCACCCCTGAGACGACCATCGAGCCATCTACCAGAGAGTGGCGATGGCAGCAGATGCATGTCTCTGTGTGATTGAATAATGAGGCCAGAAGAGATAGAGAAAGAAAGAGAGGATAGGAGAGAGTAAGACGAGCGCGGAGAAAGAGCGCCATGCCTTTGTAGCACTGGTCACGCGGTGCGAGACTGCTGCGCCATCGCATCACTCATGCCAGCGCACACTCACTTTTTACGAGCTGCCAGCTGCTAGACATTACGTTTTTCGAACGGCAGATGGGAAGTGGGAAGTCATCCCGTCTCATCCCGTGGCCAGTAGTAGTTGCGAGCCGTTTCTCGTCTTCGAGGGTTGTCATTATCATCTATTTTTATTAACGTTAATAATGGACGTTGTTGTAGGTGAATGTGCGCCGCATCTCATTCTTTCATTAGTTTGAGGGGTTTCCCCCGTTTGGCTTCTTGTATGACGTCTCTCCTATCCTCGTTGCTGCAGGCTGACTCGCTGTGTGTTGGTTGCTGAGGGAGGAGACGGTAGCGAAAGAGAGGCGGTGCGGGAACACGAGAGGAGGCGGAGAGGAACCTGAAAAGGAGAGAGAAGGAGAGGACGGATGGTTATCGTGTCGCATCTGTTTTCGTCTCCGGACCGAATGTCGTGTTGATCACTGGCACCGATTGTCTGACTGACTCGACCCCCACACATTCACTTTGAAAGTGCGACGCTCGAGTGGGAGTGGCGCCGGTCGACACGTACACGGAGAGGGGCGGAGGCTGGCGAGGTGCGGCGGCGACGGCGGCGCAACAACGTGACTGTATCATCGCCCTGATCGCCTTATCGCTCTCCACGTTTTGGCACTCGGCTCGGTCGACGGCAAACATTATTACTCTCTATTATTACGTGTGAGCCTGGTGCGAGCGGTCAGCTTAATACTTGGATGCAGATGTACCACATGACAGTGGAGCAGATGGGCTTCAGCCGGCTGGGATCGTGCTTTACCTCTACGTCCACCTCCCCTAGTTATTCATCGTCTTCGTCGCGGCGACGAGCCGGGATGCGATTTCGGATGCGTGAGCGATGGAGCAAGGTTAGATTGAAATACCCCGATTCGAAATTGCTCCCACTGCTTGCTCGTGCAGGTGCAGTGGAAAGAGGATGTGACGTGATTGATAGTGAGCGTAATTGTGTGTAAGACTAGCACGTGCGCGATGACGGCCTCTCACTATGCGCGTGCTCGTTCTTTGTGCGTTCTCTGCACTCATCATCCGCATAATTTGCCTAGCGCGCACTGCGCACATGTCTCGAGGGCGACTCCAGGGGGTGGGCCCGGATCGGACTGGAAACGACTAGAGACATCTCTCTCGGCACTATTAAATAGTGGTCTCTGTTCTCTGTCATCTCAAGTCGTTCGACGCTTGCCTTTTCATCGTTACCGAGTGTTGCTATTTGACTTTTCGCCTGTTCTCATATACTATTACTTTTTTGTGATGTGTGTTTGATTAGCGCTTTTTTGTGATCGCCGCGCGGACGGGCGGTGTGAGAGTTGCCGGGGCCGAGTTTGTTTTGTGATGGCTTTCCGCGCGGGTTTGGTTTGGTCTTGGTCCACTCTGTGCTCATAGTGTTCCTCTTTTTGAGGGGTGCTCGTATGGCAAAATGGTCGGGAAAAGAAGAGAGGGGAGAGAGAGGGCAGAGGGGGGAGAGGGCGATTTCACGTGACACGCGTTTTTTGTGTCTGGACAGAGAGTGTGGGAGAGTGTGCTAGGACGGGGGAGAGTGGCGGGGGAAGAGAGGGGAGTGAATGGCCGCCAGCCGGCCATAGGCCTTGCAAGCGCGGGGCTATCCCGGCGTCGGCGAGTCGGCTAGAGCTCATTACTACTAGTGCACGTGTGTACGTGTGTGTGTGTTTTTCTCTCCTCTATCGAGTCGGGATGTGGATGTGTATATGTGTGGTGTTCATTAGAGGCTTGCCCTTTCACGGGATTCGATTTGCTTGTATCGATTCTTGGCCGGGCGCGTCCCCAGGGCATAACAAGAACGTTTCACATCCTGACGTGTTGAGTTTGTATCATCCGGAAGCTACTTTTTCATGTGGATTGCATTTAGGGATGGTAATTATCCAGATGTTTTATCAAAATTTACGTATGACGTTTTGCGTTTATTCATTGGTCACTGGTGAGTGACCATTTCTCAGCATGGCTTGTAAGTTGCTTTTTGGTTGCATTTCCATGGAGATGAGGGGTGGGATAAGCTGTGTTTATTAATATAGCAAATAGTACAGGCGAGGAGAAACGTCATTGCAAGCGCAGTGGACAGTAGAATGGGAGAATACATGAACGAATCCATGAATAGGTCTGCAGGAGAGGCGGAGTACAGTATGATGCGCTCTGAATCAGCTAGCTAAAAGCTATAAGTGAAGGGTAATCTAGCGGTTCAAATCCGCAAAGCCGCTTGTGGTTTAAAATGGCGTATTGGGGAAATGCTAATCCGGGTGAGACGCAGTGTGAATAATCGAGTCGTGCACATGTTTCTTTCGGTTCAACTCGCTCCTCACACTTATGTCTCTGTCTTGCAGATGTTGTCGTCGTCTCAGTCTCGCGTGGAGGAGCTGCGCCGTCGTCTGGACGAGTCGCTGGCCGCCTTCCAGAAGAGCACCACCCAGCGGGAGACGCGCCCCCGCGGACTCCACCTCGTCGAGCAGACCGACACCGAGACGGTCGTCGAGGTGACCAAGGTACGGTTGTGTACGGTTACGGTGGGGCTGGAGCAGGACAAGGTGGTCAGGATATGGTATGGCGCTTTTGTCGAAGTTACTAAGGTGAGAAGGAAGAGGTGGTCAGTGGACGATATGGTGTTGCTTTTTTGTCGAAGTCAGCGATGTTCGGTAGGAGGGGGAGAGGAGGAGGCGAAGGCAAGGATGGGTGGTCAGTAGACAGTAGACGGTACTGTAGTTGTAATTTGAACTTTCCTGTCTCGTGGTAGATTGACGGGGTTGATACGGGGGGAGCATGTTGTTTTGATCGGTGGGCGGCGAGATGTTTTTTGAATCTACGTGTTACTTGACTTGGCAAGTAATGGAGTAATTTTGCGTGTCACTCCGTGTGGTGTGTACCGGTTGAGGACGAATGAGTGATGTGGCCGATATGGTACCGAGAAACGAGACACGTGCGAGAATGGAAGGGTCGAATGTGGCATGGTAGACGGGACGGAATGTGTGCACGTGTACTTGATCATGTTTTGGCCTGACACAACTGAATGAGGAAGAGAAAGACTGCTCTTGAACGCACGTTTGATTTGGAAGTACGTGAACAGTGTTGGAGTGATTGGTGATTAGGTCAGTGTGATAGTGTAATGGTCGAGAATCACAAGTGATCAGTGGCACCAGCGCCAGCGGTCACTATCGGTGATTCCCGGATGGTACGTGTTTGTAGATTGCTGCGAGTATTGTTATGTTGCTGCTTGCAACAACAATGAATCACTGATTCCTAGAGAGATTACTCCTCGCGTGGGAATTGTGCATACGGAACGTTGTCGACAGGTTGTGGAGAGCGAGTGAGTGTAGGATATCCTAATCCTTCTATTCGCTCATTTGTGATTCTTATTTACCGCATCACTATAACGTGCGTTGTAAATGTGGAAAATGGGATAATGGAAAGTAGCGGCAGCGATGGTTGGGGATTCTTGATTCTCACATTTGCCCCTTTCCCTCGAGAATTATGTTTGTTTTGAGACTATGCCAATGGGGCTGCTCCCTGCTGTTGTGGCTAACGTGTTATAGATTGATGGAGAGGCTACTGGCTACGTCACAGGATAGCCACTAGTCACACTTGATGGAAGGTCGGCGAGGGAATTAGTGCATAGTAGTTGGCATCCATTATTTCCCATTCAATCCGCTCGCTGACCATTCAGGTCTGAACGTTTTCAGTCGTTTTTTTCCAGCGACGAGATGGATAGTGGGCCGGGTGTAGAGTGGAGAGAGAGGCGAGGGACAGTGGATGGGAGGAGAGCGGGCAGAGAGTGGTCAGCCAGCCTTAGTCACGCGGTTGTGCTAGAATTGCGAGTGGTGTGTGTGGGAAGGGAATAGGGAGAGGGGGGGATGAAGGTCGCGACAGGGTTATGTGTGAAGAGAAGGGAATGGCAGAGACGACCATGTGTCGGAACTGTATTTCGGGGAATTGACAGTTTTATATATAGTTTATTCATATGAATTTTGGTGATAACACGGGATAAGAGAAGGAGATACAATAAGATGCTCGGGAGACAGCAGCCCCCGTCGTCGGTCCGTATCCCTGCGACCCGGTACAACCGCACTCTCCCCAGAAATCAGAGTTAACATGATCTATGTAGGGAAAGTGCAATCTCATCACCCGAAACGAGATAAAAGTGAGTGAGAAAAACGGTCTATATGTGCCGTTTGTCACCACTTCTGAATAAGAGTTGCCCCAGCTTCATATTTTAGAGATTAGTGGGGTCTTGTATTTTAAGTGAACTGAAAATAGTGCCGTTTTTACTATGGAAATTTATATGATTATTTAAGCTCTTTCTGAATTGGTGTTTATCGGGAATATTTACAACGGTTTGAGGAAGCAAGTTCCAAGTGTTAACAACCGAATGAATTATAAAAGACTGTTGAATTGTGTTTTTGGCGTTACTGTAAGTTTTGTCTGCTTTTGCGGAAACTGCCAACTGTGGGGGGATGCCAAGCTTTGTGAGTGGACTGAGACTGACTGTCTGCTCTTGCGGGTACTGGGTAAAGAGCGGAATGTCAGATTGTGTGCGTAGACTGACTGTCTGCTCTTGCTGAAACTGAGAGAAAGCCAGAAGTAGCCTGACCGTCTCGCCTTTGCAGCCGGGCGGCCGTCCCCGCCTGGAGAGGATGCGTGTCGCCGCCGCCGCCTCGTCGACCCCGCTCGCAGTGATCTGCGACGGGATGCCCCTTCCCCATGACTGGGCGAGCAGCCCGGCCGAGTCGGTCGACTCGGGCGTCTCCCTCTCCTCGCCCGTCTCCTCCCCGGTGACGGTCAAGTCGTCGCCCTTCTATCAGTACTCGGGTCAGTAGCATTGAAACAAGTTCTGTCGATTGAGAACTGTGTTTGGATGAATGTTAGGTTTCACCGTGGAATAGAGTTTTAATGGGTTTTTGCGTCTACAATAAGTTCTGTCAATGATGCAAAGTTTGATCAGTCAGATGTGCCTTATATAATAAGTGGACTGATACGTTTCAAGAGTTGATGAAGTTTAGATTTGTGGAGTGTGCGATAATCTCGTATCGTTATTGGCAGCATGTCAGATCAACTAACAATCTTTTTGCAGAGGAGTCGTCGAACACTGCCCGTCTGATGGGTATGCGGCAGCGATCGCAGAGCGAGAGTGGCACTCCCTCCTGGTACAACCACGGGCTCAAGGGCATACTCAAGAAGCCATCGGGAGGGGGAGTGGGAGGAGGGAAGCGCGCCGCCGGAGTGGCACGGTGAGTACTGTAGTAAGTAGGTAGTGGGGTTTGGGGTACTGTAGTAAGTCGGGAGGGTACTGTACTTACCGCTCCCTTCTAGCTCTGTGTCTGAGTGCATCGCCGAGCTGGATGCTCTGCCGGATACGACTCGGGCGGCTCGGCTGATGCGAGCCATGACATTGGAGGAAGACATGGAAGAAGAGGAGGAGGAGGAGACGGAGGAGGAGGGAGAGTGTGGTGAGTGGAGATGGAGGAAGAGTGGACAGAACACAATACACGTGTACGAACGGGGCGGAGTAAGGAAGTAGTGTCAAGGGAATGTACAAGAGAGTAGTAGACATAACACAGAACAACTAGAAGGCTTCCGTCGGAGTGTGAAGAGTGGATGGAAGATAAACGTTGAACTTCCCCCCTTTTGCAGCCCCGATCCGCAAGAAGCGCGTCTCTTTTTCGGAGCGTCTGACGGAGGAGCGTCGGTTCTGCTCCAACTCGTGCATCTTCTCGGCGAGTCGCCAGAAGAAGAACAAGAAGACGGCGGAGAGAAAGGCGAGGAAGCGCGCCGAGAGCGAGAGGAGCAGCGACGACGTGGAGAAGGAGAAGGGCGGGGCGGTGGAGCAGCGCAAGGACAGCGGGTTCTCGGAGGAGGAGCAGGGCGGCGGGGACGTGGGGGTGCGCGTGTTCGAGGTGGGGTGTCCGGAGAGGGGCTGGATGCGGATGGTGCGCACCCAGCGCAGCCGAGCCAACAGTCAGTGTGAGTAGAGGGCAGGAACAAAGACATGCTCTCTCCCCTTTCTCGCACTCCCAGGCAAACTCTCCAAACCGACCCGACCCGCAGCCGTGTAGAGTGTATATAGCCATAGCAGAGAGTGTACTCGACAGTTTTGTATATAGTCGGATGTATATAAGTTAGTTTTGTGTGACTCGCGGTAGGTGTGGGTGTTTCTTCCATTTTCGTTATCGTTTTGTTGAGAAAATTGAGAAAAGACGTAAAAACCTTACGGGGGTGTGGAATCCATGTTCTTATTAGCGTATACGTGTGTGGATATTGGTACAAGAGACGCGCGAGTGTCTCCCTCCCTCGCTCGCGGCTGTGTATATGGAAGATTTGCCGAGGCGAGAGAAAGACTCGTGTCGTCGACTATATTGTTGCGTGTCTCGATCTGTTATGTTTGCCAGATATAAACGTTATCCCTGTACTGTGAAGTGTGTTTTGTGTTTTGATGAGGACTGCGGTTGTAAGGTTTTTCTGGATAGACCGTTGACTTCGACTTTAGACGGTCATTTCGAATGGTGATTGGATGGTGTTTGGATTGGATGTTTTGATGAGGACTGGGGTTTTCTGTATGAACCTTTGACTCTGACATTGAGGATTGAGGAGAGAAGGTATTGGTCATTTTCCGAAGGGTGATTGGTTGATCGTCATTCTCGAATCACTTTCTTGTCTTGTGTGCAATGAGGCGGTCTGTTGTGATCAGTCTGGATGGCTTATCCCTGGATTCCGAGATGCAACTACTCACGGTATGCTCGGGCACTCTGGATTGTCCGGATCGGATAAGGCCCAATTACACTATACTCTCGCAGTTTCACTGAGCTAACATAGATAGGGTTGCAACAGTTGGTTGCGCTGTTTCCAGATTCAGTCAATATTGTATCTTTTGTATATGAATTTCACTCGTGAAGTCGGAAGTCTAATTGAGCCCATATAGTTCATCAATGCGAATCGTCTCGACTACCATGTTCGGAACCGGGAGGTAGTGGAGCAGGATATGGAGATGGAGCAGCCCGCTCCCTGCCTCCAGCCTTCTCATCCGTCATTTGCCAGCGTCGCCTTTGTCCCGCCGATTCTCCCGCCGCAGGTACGGTAGATTGAAAATGGTTACCGTATCCATATAGGTGAATAATGTCACCGCTCTGCCGAGAACTGTTGTGTCGCCGGTGGGTGGATCGATAATGGATCGATAGTTGATAAGGTGATTGCAGTTTGGCTGGCTGGACGATCTGAGTGGAAGTGGAGACGGGGTGGTGACTGAGGACGCTGTCATGGAGGAGACGTCGGAGGAATCTGGCGCTTCGCCGCCGCGGCTCGAGCCATTGTCTGCCTTGTCGACTGCTGACGCGGCGGGGTGTGGTCGGCTGGTCACTGTCACGGTGTGTCATTTCTGAACTGCCCCTTCAAAACGCGTTTCGAAGTCAGTATGGGCGTTTCAATGAGACTGACCGATACGTAAAGGTGCGGTCAGACTTTTCGAAACTGGTTCTTTAAAACGTTCTGAAAACGTCAGTATGGGTTCATTCGACTGACGGCTACTTGCAGACTACTGCCACTGCGACAGCTGTGGTGGGAGTGGGGCGGCGGATAGTAGTTGGGAGAAGGAGGCCGCCGCCCCTGCCGAGCAGACTGAGACGGGAGAGGGGGGAGAGGGAGGTGGGTGGGTTCCCGGGGGAAGGAGAATTGGGGAGGTACACTGACTGTGCACACTGCTCACCCCACTCATTGCGCTAGAGAGCGCAGACATACACGTAACAGTAGAGACATTGTGTGTATTTTTGAAATATGTTTCGGGGGATTCGGGGGGGGGATGGTTGGGAGAGCGCATTTTCCGTTCTACGTACATTACGTGATCATACCTATGTTTGCATGGCAAACATGATTGTTACTATGACACGTAAACTATCTGGATAGGATTGTTGCGTTCAGTTGACTTTCGAAGCGGTGCGGCCGCGTGTTGGGAATGAGTTGGGAACAGGGACGGGAACTGGTAGGGAAGGGGTGGGAATGAATAGTGTCCTCTCTAGTTGACTCCCGTCGCCGACCGCCCGCTTTCTCTGCTGGCCATCGAAGCTGTACCCGTGGAGACTGCTTCGGAAGGGCAGCAGTCCGGGGAGACTGTGCCCGCGCCGGTGCGGACAGAGTCGGCGGGGATGTTCGTCAAGGTGTGAGCTCTCTCTCTCTCTCTCTCTCTATTCTCTCACTCACTCTACTCTCCAGTCTGAACCGCATGATGACTCGCCCCCGGTTCTGGAGGCGGAGCGCAGCATTGCCGTCAAGGTAGATAATCTATAATCGATCGATACGTGATTATCAGTCGACACCTGATCAATCATCTCATCCATGATTCTAGTCGGGTCAGGATAGGCAACCGGGACCTGCTGCGGGAAGAGAGAAGAGCTGCGAGCAAGGAGAGGATATGGCGGACACGCGACTGGGACCTGGTCAGTCTCTTCGTCAATCAGTTTCGAAGTAGTTCGAAGTTACTAGAGAATGGAATTCGCTAATGGTTGGAAGGAGTTGAAAATACCATTCTGGAGTTGGACGATACTGACCTGATCACTTCTTTAGGTGCTTCTTCTGTGGTGGTTGATGAGAGGTCACCGGACAAGGCTGGAAGGGAACAGACGGCGACGCTGCGAATCGAGGACTGGGAGAGGAGGAATGGAGAGGTGCGGAGAAGGAGGAGAGAGAAAGTGAGAGAGAGAGAGAGAGAGAGAGAGAGAAAGAGAGAGGTGTTCAGGGTACGAAGAGGTTCACCTGGGATCCGTACGAGTTCACCGATGAGGAGGACGAGCAGCTTCTTCAGCCTGTCAACGCGCGGTCAGTCACAGCTGAAAACATGGCACATATCACACCTCGTAAAGTCGACAGACGAATACAAATCGAATAGACACGGCTGATTATCAGACTGATGCAAGACATCTTGCGAGGCGCCAGATGATGCATCATCTTGCAACATCATCTATGCACACTACACTTTTTGACAGTAGTATGATTCACTGAGTTCGTCAGTTTGAAGAGACCGACAACTGTTTTAGGAAGGGCCGCCGGCCGGGCACGTACGCATGCGCAGACTGCCCGTTCATGTGTGCCGGTAGGGATCTCTCTTTCTTTCTCTCCCTCTCCCTCTTCTCCCCCTTATCTCTCTCTCTCTCTCTCTCGCTCTGTCTCTCTCTCTCTCTCTCTCTCTCGCTCTGTCTCTCTAACTCTCAACGACCCTCTTTCAGGCAAGAAGATGTTCACCGTCCACGGTCGCACCGAGCACGGTCTCACGGCTGCGATGGCGGCGGAGAATGCGAAGGAGGTGGGTGGAGAGGGAGCAGGGAGAGGAGGGGGAGAGAGGGGGGGAGAGGAGAGAAGGGAAGAGAGAGAGAGAGAGAGGGGGAGGGAGGGAGGGAGAGAGAGAGGGAGGAAGAGAGAGTGGGGAGAGAGAGAGAGAAACAGAGAGAAGGGAATAGAGAGAGGGAGGAAGAGATGTTTTCCAGTGCCAGCCGCCTCGCAAGCGTGCCCGACTGGGTTGAGAATGGTGTTGATCGAATCGAAAAGCGAGTTTTCAATTGATCTTATTATTTTCGTGTTATTGTTTTTTGCATGTTTTTGTCTGCATAAATATGTGAAAGCTTCACAACAACAGCAAAAACATCATTGTCTGGTTCGACCGGCGATAATGCCGCACAAACACAATTGAAAAAAAGAATATGAAAATCAAAACATTGAAAATGATTTCGTTGTGTACGTGTCATAATCATGTTTGCAATTCCGAAAAAAACATTTGATTTGTTTTTTTTAATGAAAATGAAGAGGAACGGTCTAAATGACAGCCACAAGAAGGGTTTCGATAGGGATCTGGATAGCGATCTCTTGCATCTATCATAAAAGCATCATAAAAGGTGAGAAGGTGCTGGAAGCATAAATGCCCGAGGAAGAAGCCAATGTGCTAAGGTCGTGAAAGAGAGTGAGAGAGAGAGAGAGTCTTTTTTTAAAGATAATCAGTACTTGTTTTATGTTCAGATGGGTTATACCTATAACCTATTATTTCTTCCTCCCGGGTCGAAATGACCTTCCCCCAGTACCCTTGAGCAAGGCGGGGAATAGCTCATGAGAACGCTGTCTTCCTAGCCCGCGGAGTTACTATTGTGGATTATAATGGAAGAAAAGGAACAACCGGAGCTCCACTATCGTCTATAGTGGTATCTAGTTCTAATGGATTATGGAAAGGAAATCGAATGATTATTGACTGAATATCGATCTAATATCGACTTTCGACCTTCGACCCTACTATCCCCGTTGCTAAACTGTGTTTCTCCCAGCGCTTAGCCCTTGTGGTGTACCGTATGCACTTGTTGTATAGTTAGGATATAGCGATTCTGGATAAATGATTGATTGATTGATTGTGTTATAATGTGTTATAATGTTGCACCTCCTCCCCCAGACGCGCCAATACACCACTATACACTGCGGGCGATGCTCGAATAAAAAGGCGGGAAAAGCCGGGCGGGAGAAATGATCACGAATCTAGCGAGAAAGGGTCACACTCACAAAAAGATATCGGTTTGTCCTTTCTTTCCACTTCATACATACATACATACATACATTTCTCCCTACATGAGAGTTTTGCTTATTGGAATATTATTTTAATATATTACTGTCTGAATCCTGCAGAACTTCTTTTCCAACATGTGAGTTGCCTAACTTGTGATCATTTATTTCATGATCCGACCGATTCCAGTTAACTGTTAACCACGTATTGCATGGATGTCTTCGCTGCAACCAGCATTGTCGATCTCGTTTTGAGAAGCGATGCTACGGACTCGACAGCGAAACCTTGATGTCCGACGTCGACTGATGGGGAAAGTGCGCGATGCAGTGAAAAATGACACACCGGACGTGAGGAGTTCTCGAGAAACGCTTGCGTGCACTGAAACAGTTTTGACCGAGAAGAAACCCAGACTGACTCTCATAAGAGACTGACCACTTATACTGGTCAGATTAGGTTAGAATTGTTTTATATTTATGCTTGTCGAGATATAAACATATTTATGGTTCTGACGCAGATGTTCGTTTCTTTTTCACGATTTAAAGGAACAGAGGCGTATATCAGAATCGTGTGGTAATGAAAATTTCAAATTCGCACGAGATCATCGCGCGCCGAGGTGCACGTATGTTTCAGGCAAAGTTGCAAACAGGAATCGAACCCGTGGCTGCGAGAGTGATAGTCCACAGTCTTTTCCACTGCGCCACGCACCTCATTGGTCTTCACACGCAAAAACCGCTGCCCTTCCCGAGAACTGACTTCTTTGCGAAAGCGATCACAATATCGATCGGCCCCGCGACAATGGGACTTCCCGCCAAAACACACATTTGAACGCCTATTTTCGTGTGGTAACAGGACGGTCTGTGGTAATTGGTGTGGTAACGCGGTAACAGTTTTGAATCGTTATTTTTTCGTTTGCTTTGCATTCTAATGGGTCAAGTTATGATTCAGAGTCGAAAATAATGCGCCACTGTTCCTTTAACAGTTTTTTAAAACTTTTTTTATTCTCTTCGTTTTCATGTTTAGTTTTGTTTGTACAATATATGTACTGTCATCGTTGCAAAACTTTTCTTCGTCGAAAGTCAATCCTTTTTTGTTGACGTTGACGTCTGAAAGACCAGCGATATTGAATTACCTGTACAAGATTACCTGTACAAATTTCGTATATAAGATTTTAATCCTTTTCCCCTCTCTGTCTCTCGCTGGAAGCATAACTGGCAGAGGTGTCAAGGTTATCCAGAAAGTGACAGGAAGAGATGGAGGGAGATAGAGGGGTGTGATATGAATATGAATGAATATGAATATGAATAATACGATACTCAGGAAAATTGTTCTCATTCCATCACTCACTCTGGTTCCTACACAACCAAACGTCGTGTCTACTACACGCGAGTTTTGAAATGTGAGTTTAAAAAATTCACTCTATAGAATTATGAACTACTAATATCTAATAAGCGATGTTTGCAGAATAATTGTCTAACTTGAATGGATCAGCTGAAAATATGTCGAGGTATAAGTGACATAGCAAACTTTCATTGATGCATCAGTTTCTATAGCTTCATTTCGCGTCCATATAATTCATACATGTTTCACTACTATCTCTTAGATAATCATGTTCGCGTGTCTCACTGAACTGAGAGGAAGTGAGTTCTTGCCTGAAATAAGCAACTTATTGTATTGTATGTATATATAATAATATATCATACTAATAATTGTTTATTTATAGAAATAGTCAAGCACTGAATCAGAACAT
>CAWZYM010000417.1:72500-95000 GCA_963966185.1 Rhabditoides inermis
GGGCTCTTGCATTTCCATCCATAGAGGGCCTTCGTCTTGCGGACCATACCATTGAACCAATATTGACGTAGATGTTGATAATCGATCGATGTCCATCGATAATCCAAAAGCGCGGCAACTTCAGTAACAAACTGACCGCAAGGAACGATATCCACTCCACATAGTGCCAATAGTGATCCAATCCTCGAGCTAGCGTTGCTGACTTCCATATTGGGCTACTCCGCGCGGGCCCAGCGTTTCTCACGGAGGATTCCAGAACAAACGGCGGCGACGACCGGCGGTGCGAGAAATGCACCCAACCGGCCGCCGTGACGAAAAGAAATGGAATATATATATATATATATATATGGATAATATATATATATATATATATATATATATATATATATATATATATATATATATATATATATATATATATATATATATATATATATATATATATATATATATATATATATATAGTATCTCTCAGGTAGAGAGCGATTCCGACGACGAATTTCATGGAATGTCGCCCTGCCGTCCGTCCCCTTCCACCGTTGCACATACTACCTCACCTCCTCCCGCCTATAATCAAATGATGAGCAAATGATCAAATGATGTCTAGAAAATATGCGATAAAATGGCTGTCGTACCGTGAACGGGGGAATAAACATACGACTCTGATAGCAGCGAGGACCTCTACCCTCACGGTCAGCCATGCGTGTCCCCCCCGTCAACAGTCCTCCTTCTTCTCTGCCTCATTCGCACGCGCACCCCTGTCGGCTCCGGCTCCTACCCGCCACTTGAAGTGCCCTCCAGTAGCCCGCACCCCATCTCCAACTCTGCGTCCTCTCCCGATCACTCGCAGCCGCCAGCTATATCAACATATTCTCATAAAAGATATGTCTTTATATGCTATTATTATACCCTCATTCTAATCGCAAGATGAATCAGTTGTGCTCATGTGTTGGAGCAACTCGCGGGTGGTTTGATGGGTCAGAAGGAGTAGTGGCTAGATAGGTTTCTGAGTGAGTACAATTGTCGGACTTTTCGGCATTTCATGTAGCCTCGTACACGCTAATACCGCCGTGTACGCTGTTCCCGTCGCATTCTCATCACCACAGAAAAAATACAATGTCGATGTTTTTTTCGGTTATGAATATTGTTATGGAAACAGATCGGATTTTGTGTTTGGCGAATCGGATGATCCACATTCCCAAAATTAATCAAGATTATGAGCTATAGGGCGAAAGGGAAGAGAGAGAGAGCAAGAGAGAGAGAGAAAGAGAGAGAGAGAGAGAGAGAGAGAGAGAGAGAGAGATGAAACACGGTTTGCTAGAATAGAGGTAGATTGTAATCAGTCGATCTCCCATTCTGGCTCCTAAACAGCCATCGCTAGATCCTACATATGTGATTCTTGAATACTTGGATTCCAAACGCAAGCTGTCTACTTCTATTTTCATTCGAATCCGAACTCTGCCTGTTACTGTAGTCTGTCGTCAGCTAGTCGAGAATCGGTACTTTTTCGACCCGGTAATTTTTTTTTCAAACTCATGTACACATTCCTATCAAATATTTGAATAAATTATTACAGGAGAGGTTTCGATCGATCTAATGGAAGAAGGAATGCGCACTCGTGTAGGTTTTTTCTCTATTGAATATACACTTATTTTACTACAAATGTTTCTGTTTTTTTCAGAACAGCGTCTGGGTTGAACGCCGAACGGCGGCTCGCGGCGATGAGATGAGGCGGGTCAGAGTCCTCAAGCCGGTAGGTTCATATAATGTCTTTTGATATTTTTTTTCCAATGTTTTCAGACTTGTAAACATCTAGACATCACTAGACTTTGCACAAACGGGCCTCTGATGCTGCCGAGGTACTCGCTTCGTCTGTTCACACCTTACGAGAGGCAAAAAGAACTTGGAAAGTTAGTCTATTTCGCTATGATATCTGATTTTTTTTTACATCTTTCATTCTCATTTGTTTTATCAGGCTACCTCGAGTCGCAGACCACACCACAAACCGCTAAGAGGCGCAAGAAGAGCCGTCGTTAAAATGCGACAACAATATGACATGTTAACCCCTTATTTGTATTCAATCAGCTAACAACATGCTATGTCAAACCCCTACTGTCTTCCCCGGTCTGTCCTTCTCACTCGGTGACTCCCTTCTTCAACATGTGTTCTGTTTATTCTTTGTAGTTTTTTTTAAAAAACACAATCGACTATATGAATTATCATGAACCGATAAATCATTAATCTCTCGATTAATTTGTCGTTATCGTGACTTCCGGCGAGACTCGTAAGGAGTTAAAGGTACACTGGCGACTTTTTTTTGACTAGGAATGTTTGTAAGAATCATTTTAACCCAAATTTCGATCGATTTGTGAGAAAAAACAACGATTATCCGTTGCTTTCGAATGTTGCAACTCGCTGTTGCAACACTTTTTCTCAAACTCAAAATTGGTCCCGCCACGACTTCCATTCCGTCGAACTCTTCAATTACTGCAGAAATGGCGAGAGAACACATACTCATAGAGGAAAGAAGCATTTTTATTTTCATTAATCTTTTGAAATGATTCTTCATATAAAAATATTCTCATGAGTTTTCTCTTAATCCCATTCTACCCTCGCCCATCTTTTTTGATTGCCGTCCACACTATTTTCGTTGACAATTTGTTGATATGTTTTTGTTGCAATAAATATGCGATTTCTTATTTTACAGTTTTTGTAAATTGAAAAAAAGAGAACATGTATAGGTGTATCCGTGGTTGTGAGTGGAAAGTTGAAACTTGGTGGCAACCTGGCAACGGTTAGTAGAGGAACTGAGATGTTTTGTTTTATTATTGAAGTGTTTATTTCCACGGCAAGGGAGAAGTGATAACGACAAAAGGCAAGCACGAAAAAATATGTGGATAAACAAGGCTAACCCTAGGCTGACCAGTGCAAGTGGTCAGCTACTTATTGGGGGGCCCTCACGTTACTTACATAAAAAAACGTACAAAAATGAGGTTAATAACATCAACATCAACATATTACACGACAAAGATAAAATAAGACTACAAAACGTAGGGGAGTTGACCAAACATTAATACGTCACAATTCGACAAAATTCGACTCATATCGGAAATTGAATATACGTTATCAAGATTGAACGGAAGGTTGTTTCACGGTTTAACTACACGATTAAAATAGAACTTTTCATCTTTATACTTATTTCTAGGAATCGCAATTTGTTTTTCGTGAGATCTAGTGTTGTATCTCGAGTGATGAATGGCTGGAATATGGTTTTGATCTAAATGTAATCGGTTTGTAAGGATTTTGTACAAGGTTACTAAGTCGTTATGTTGCCTACGTTCATATAATGACTGCAAACCCATGAGTGCAAGACGATCTGGATATGATGGTATAGGTAAAGATGGATTACATCTTTTGAAAACCTCCTTTGCGAAATACCGCAATGGTGTCTCTAAGCGTTTTGTCAAACTGCTGTTACTTGGCTGATTAAATATTTCTGTACCGTATTCAAGACAAAGGCGAATATAAGTCTTGAACAATTTCACATATAATGATGTGTCTGTACTGGAAAATGCACGCGAGATGTGATTGACTTTAGCAGTAGTGGATTTTGTTATGGTTTCAATGTGACCCGAGAATTTGAGATCAGAATCAATGTTGATTCCCAAGTCTCGAACTGTGGAAACGTTTTCTATAAGCTGACCTTTGATACTGTAATGTCTGGGAGTATTTTTATTTCTTATACTTGAAGTTTATTTTCAGCTAGTGGAAGTTGCCATTTATGAGACCACTCAGCCACGTTATTTATTGTTTTTTGAAGAGAGTTCTGATCACTAGAGTATGCTTTCAAATCATCTGCAAACATGTTGCAACTGGTGCCTTCCTCCATACATTTTACTATGTCGTCAATGAAAATCAGAAAGAGAAGAGGCGCAAGGACTGATCCTTGTGGAACTCCACTAGTTACATCAAAAGGGCTAGAGAGGGATTCGTTTATGCGTTCGTAGGCCACTCTGTTAGATAGGAATGCCCGAATCCAGTTATAAACTGGACTATTCTGCACAATTCCGAATTTGTCCAACTTGTAAAGGAGTTTAGTATGGCTTACTTTATCAAAAGCTTTTTGAAAATCGAAGTAAATGCAATCTATGGTGGATTTTTGGGCTAAATGAGCTTGCCAATCACTAATTGTGGATAATAACTGAGTAACACAGGATCTCTTTTTCAAGAAACCATATTGAACATCAGCAAAACGATTTCCAACGGATTGATAGATAGCATCAGCAATGATTCTCTCAAACATTCTACAGACTGGAGAAGTGAGAGAAACTGGTCTATAGTTTTCTGGCTTGGATTTAATTCCTTTCTTGTGAATTGGAATAACATAACTTATCTTCCAATCATCTGGCAATTCGGATAGATATATAGACTGTGTGAATATCATAGACAACGGAACCGCTAGTGGAACAGCACATTTCTTAAGGATGTACTGATTCAACCCTTCTTTCGAAAACGAAAACTTGAGTGGTTGCTTCTTTAAATAATGGTATATGACGTATGGTTCTAAATGGAGAACTGGTGTTACTGGGGATTTCGAGTCCATGTTTGGGATCGATTGAGTATTATCCTGTCATGTATATGTGTAGCTGATGTGTAATGCGCGAGTGAGTGCGCAGGAGGCGGGGTCAGAGACTGAGCGAGAGAGGTGAGCCCGGAGGGCGAGAGGAGATGAGTATGGCGAGGTTGCGATGGCGGTGTTATATATTCATTCTTTGTATATTCTCTATGTAACAATAAACGTATATGGATAATTGTGTTCTGTCTGAATGAGAGGGAACTCCTGGGAATATCTAAGGATACGTCATGGAGGTCCCGGGAACTCTCTTTCAGTCAGGAAACCATTGTCTATGTTTGCAACAAAAAAAATAGTATAGTTTGGCGAGTTATGATCGTGGCGAAAAAAATATGGCGTTTTAGTTTTATTGTTTTGACATCCGGATTGTCACATGTACATTTAATTTTGTGTTATATGCGTTTTGTTCGCATTGTGTGCTTGCTATGCGGATCGTTCGCAAATTGTCGTAGTTTTGATGTTCGCGTTTTGTTGTGTTTGTTTCTGTGTTCGCGTCTTTGTGTACGTTTCACCGTAATCGCGCACGGTGTAACATTTTGATTGTGTTGTGTAGTGGCATGCACAGGGAATTTGGGCTAGGGTTTCTCCTGTTAGTAAGATCAGTAGTAGTCTAATTTTGATGGCGGACTGTCCTTGGCGGTGAAGGACCATCAGTATGGAAGTGACCGTGCCCATTGCGGTGACGGTTAGGGACCACCCGTATGGACGTGACTGTGCCCACTCGCGGTACTTCGACGACATCTTCGGGCACGGACGGCAAGGGAACGTGAGTCTGTGAAAGGCGTACTTTTCACGATTGATCTGTAGATACGGTAGTTGTAGTGTGGCGCAAACATGCTAGGTATTCTGGGCTTAGTCTTTCCGGCTGTAGCTGAGTGGCCAAAGTTTGACGGATCTGGATCGTTTACTCGTTTCGAAAGTGAGCTGGAGGAACGTGTGAAGTTGTTTGGAATCAGTGAGGAAAGGCGTACGTACATTCTTCCCCTCCTGCTAGAGAAAGAGGCGAAGGCGGT
Organism: Rhabditoides inermis; assembly: GCA_963966185.1. Taxonomy (NCBI): domain Eukaryota; kingdom Metazoa; phylum Nematoda; class Chromadorea; order Rhabditida; family Rhabditidae; genus Rhabditoides; species Rhabditoides inermis. Next base: position 78,147 of record CAWZYM010000417.1, read on the forward strand.
GTACGATGATCTGAGCTCCACAGTGAAGAGTGACTATGAGACGAGCATGGATGCGTTCAAAGAACACTTTCGTAACGACCTGTACATGATGAGGACGATGCAAGAGTTGACGAGTACTCAGCAGAAGCGTGGCGAGTCGGCGCTCGAGTTTGCGAACAGAGTCGCTGATTTGGCGGATAATTTGGATGAGTCGGCGGAAGTGAGAGACAGTCTCTCTAAAACAAACTTCATGCGTGGACTCAATAAGAGTCTCTATGACGCTCTTGTTTTCAATGGAAAGTCGAGTGGAAAGTTTTCGGAATTCGAAGACGGCGGCGATTGAGATGGAGACTAGAATGAGAGTTGTTTCTGACGAGATGGGTCTGTCGGCGGAGGTGAATTCTATGAGCCTCGGTAGGCGTCACGGCGGGTCGCGCGGTGGCGACTGCGGCGGTTCCAGGGTTGGCGACAGGTATGAACAGGATCGCGTTCGTGGAATGGCACGGAGGAGCGACAACTCTCGCCACTGGAGGAGCCGGCGACGCGACTATTCCAGCAGCAACAGCGACCAAGAATACTAATGTGTGTTGTGTGCTGTGTATGGCGAGGCTATGAATTATAGCAGTGTCACGGCGATATTGATTCTTGTGCAAGTTGCATTAGACAATTCGTATTGTTTGGCGACATTTTGTAACTTCGAGGACGAAGTTTATTAAAAATTGGAGATGTCATGTATATGTGTAGCTGATGTGTAATGCGCGAGTGAGTGCGCAGGAGGCGGGGTCAGAGACTGAGCGAGAGAGGTGAGCCCGGAGGGCGAGAGGAGATGAGTATGGCGAGGTTGCGATGGCGGTGTTATATATTCATTCTTTGTATATTCTCTATGTAACAATAAACGTATATGGATAATTGTGTTCTGTCTGAATGAGAGGGAACTCCTGGGAATATCTAAGGATACGTCAATCCACTGTAAATGCTGATTGAAACTGTTTTTTGAACGTTTCTGCTTTGTCACCATCAGACAAACTCGCTCCATCAGAAGAAACTAAAGCTGGAATTGAATTTGGGAGTTTTAATTTACTTCTGACATAACGGAATATACCGTTGTATTCGTCTACTGTTTTGTGTTCGATTTTGGAAAAGTATTTATTTGTTTCTTTTTTGATCTTCTTAGATAACTTTTTGTATTCTGCTCTAGCCGTAGTAGAATGGTGATAAACTCGCCACAATTCTCTTTTACGAATGTAGAGATCACGAATGGATTTGGGTAAATCACTCTTTTCACACCGTGATTTGATAACTGGGGTAAATTTCTGGACTATAGAATTTACAATTTTTGTGAAAGTTGCATAGTTGTCATTTACTGACTGAGAAGAAAGTTGAGCTAACCAATCTATTTCTGCCAATTCAGAATTTATTTCTTCGAAGTTAGCTTTTTTGTAATTGAGGCGGTTTAGTACATTATTTGAATAATCATCTTCAGCTATATTCAATGTACAGAGCACACTAACGTGGTTTGATTTATGAAACGCTTCAGTCTTAACAATTTTCTGAATTAGAAACTCGTCATTTGTTAAGATCAAATCTAGAATGTTTGTACTTTCGTTTTTCCATAACGAGGGAAAATCCACATACTGATCAAAACAATTGTCGTTCAAAAACTCGAGAAAGTGGCGCGCCTTCAAGTCGCGAGGTGGCATAAGAGACTGCCATTCAATAGAGGGAAAATTGAAATCGCCTGCAATTAGAGTACTAGGTGCAACCAATTTAGATAGTTGTGAAGTTAATTGGTCGTTGTCGTTACAGTCAGGTGGTCGATAAACATTTATGATCCTTAAAATGCGTTTCTTCGTGTAAATATCAAAGGCCATTAAATCAAAATCACTATTTTTGACTGCAGAAGATATATATATATATATATATAGTATCTCTCAGGTAGAGAGCGATTCCGACGACGAATTTCATGGAATGTCGCCCTGCCGTCCGTCCCCTTCCACCGTTGCACATACTACCTCACCTCCTCCCGCCTATAATCAAATGATGAGCAAATGATCAAATGATGTCTAGAAAATATGCGATAAAATGGCTGTCGTACCGTGAACGGGGGAATAAACATACGACTCTGATAGCAGCGAGGACCTCTACCCTCACGGTCAGCCATGCGTGTCCCCCCCGTCAACAGTCCTCCTTCTTCTCTGCCTCATTCGCACGCGCACCCCTGTCGGCTCCGGCTCCTACCCGCCACTTGAAGTGCCCTCCAGTAGCCCGCACCCCATCTCCAACTCTGCGTCCTCTCCCGATCACTCGCAGCCGCCAGCTATATCAACATATTCTCATAAAAGATATGTCTTTATATGCTATTATTATACCCTCATTCTAATCGCAAGATGAATCAGTTGTGCTCATGTGTTGGAGCAACTCGCGGGTGGTTTGATGGGTCAGAAGGAGTAGTGGCTAGATAGGTTTCTGAGTGAGTACAATTGTCGGACTTTTCGGCATTTCATGTAGCCTCGTACACGCTAATACCGCCGTGTACGCTGTTCCCGTCGCATTCTCATCACCACAGAAAAAATACAATGTCGATGTTTTTTTCGGTTATGAATATTGTTATGGAAACAGATCGGATTTTGTGTTTGGCGAATCGGATGATCCACATTCCCAAAATTAATCAAGATTATGAGCTATAGGGCGAAAGGGAAGAGAGAGAGAGCAAGAGAGAGAGAGAAAGAGAGAGAGAGAGAGAGAGAGAGAGAGAGAGAGAGAGAGATGAAACACGGTTTGCTAGAATAGAGGTAGATTGTAATCAGTCGATCTCCCATTCTGGCTCCTAAACAGCCATCGCTAGATCCTACATATGTGATTCTTGAATACTTGGATTCCAAACGCAAGCTGTCTACTTCTATTTTCATTCGAATCCGAACTCTGCCTGTTACTGTAGTCTGTCGTCAGCTAGTCGAGAATCGGTACTTTTTCGACCCGGTAATTTTTTTTTCAAACTCATGTACACATTCCTATCAAATATTTGAATAAATTATTACAGGAGAGGTTTCGATCGATCTAATGGAAGAAGGAATGCGCACTCGTGTAGGTTTTTTCTCTATTGAATATACACTTATTTTACTACAAATGTTTCTGTTTTTTTCAGAACATAGCGTCTGGGTTGAACGCCGAACGGCGGCTCGCGGCGATGAGATGAGGCGGGTCAGAGTCCTCAAGCCGGTAGGTTCATATAATGTCTTTTGATATTTTTTTTCCAATGTTTTCAGACTTGTAAACATCTAGACATCACTAGACTTTGCACAAACGGGCCTCTGATGCTGCCGAGGTACTCGCTTCGTCTGTTCACACCTTACGAGAGGCAAAAAGAACTTGGAAAGTTAGTCTATTTCGCTATGATATCTGATTTTTTTTTACATCTTTCATTCTCATTTGTTTTATCAGGCTACCTCGAGTCGCAGACCACACCACAAACCGCTAAGAGGCGCAAGAAGAGCCGTCGTTAAAATGCGACAACAATATGACATGTTAACCCCTTATTTGTATTCAATCAGCTAACAACATGCTATGTCAAACCCCTACTGTCTACCCCGGTCTGTCCTTCTCACTCGGTGACTCCCTTCTTCAACATGTGTTCTGTTTATTCTTTGTAGTTTTTTTAAAAAACACAATCGACTATATGAATTATCATGAACCGATAAATCATTAATCTCTCGATTAATTTGTCGTTATCGTGACTTCCGGCGAGACTCGTAAGGAGTTAAAGGTACACTGGCGACTTTTTTTTGACTAGGAATGTTTGTAAGAATCATTTTAACCCAAATTTCGATCGATTTGTGAGAAAGAACAACGATTATCCGTTGCTTTCGAATGTTGCAACTCGCTGTTGCAACACTTTTTCTCAAACTCAAAATTGGTCCCGCCACGACTTCCATTCCGTCGAACTCTTCAATTACTGCAGAAATGGCGAGAGAACACATACTCATAGAGGAAAGAAGCATTTTTATTTTCATTAATCTTTTGAAATGATTCTTCATATAAAAATATTCTCATGAGTTTTCTCTTAATCCCATTCTACCCTCGCCCATCTTTTTTGATTGCCGTCCACACTATTTTCGTTGACAATTTGTTGATATGTTTTTGTTGCAATAAATATGCGATTTCTTATTTTACAGTTTTTGTAAATTGAAAAAAAGAGAACATGTATAGGTGTATCCGTGGTTGTGAGTGGAAAGTTGAAACTTGGTGGCAACCTGGCAACGGTTAGTAGAGGAACTGAGATGTTTTGTTTTATTATTGAAGTGTTTATTTCCACGGCAAGGGAGAAGTGATAACGACAAAAGGCAAGCACGAAAAAATATGTGGATAAACAAGGCTAACCCTAGGCTGACCAGTGCAAGTGGTCAGCTACTTATTGGGGGGCCCTCACGTTACTTACATAAAAAAACGTACAAAAATGAGGTTAATAACATCAACATCAACATATTACACGACAAAGATAAAATAAGACTACAAAACGTAGGGGAGTTGACCAAACATTAATACGTCACAATTCGACAAAATTCGACTCATATCGGAAATTGAATATACGTTATCAAGATTGAACGGAAGGTTGTTTCACGGTTTAACTACACGATTAAAATAGAACTTTTCATCTTTATACTTATTTCTAGGAATCGCAATTTGTTTTTCGTGAGATCTAGTGTTGTATCTCGAGTGATGAATGGCTGGAATATGGTTTTGATCTAAATGTAATCGGTTTGTAAGGATTTTGTACAAGGTTACTAAATCGTTATGTTGCCTACGTTCATATAATGACTGCAAACCCATGAGTGCAAGATGATCTGAATATGATGGTATAGGTAAAGATGGATTACATCTTTTGAAAACCTCCTTTGCGAAATACCGCAATGGTGTCTCTAAGCGTTTTGTCAAACTGCTGTTACTTGGCTGATTAAATATTTCTGTACCGTATTCAAGACAAAGGCGAATATAAGTCTTGAACAATTTCACATATAATGATGTGTCTGTACTGGAAAATGCACGCAAGATGTGATTGACTTTAGCAGTAGTGGATTTTGTTATGGTTTCAATGTGACCCGAGAATTTGAGATCAGAATCAATGTTGATTCCCAAGTCTCGAACTGTGGAAACGTTTTCTATAAGCTGACCTTTGATACTGTAATGTCTGGGAGTATTTTTATTTCTTATACTTATAGCTTGAAGTTTATTTTCAGCTAGTGGAAGTTGCCATTTATGAGACCACTCAGCCACGTTATTTATTGTTTTTTGAAGAGAGTTCTGATCACTAGAGTATGCTTTCAAATCATCTGCAAACATGTTGCAACTGGTGCCTTCCTCCATACATTTTACTATGTCGTCAATGAAAATCAGAAAGAGAAGAGGCGCAAGGACTGATCCTTGTGGAACTCCACTAGTTACATCAAAAGGGCTAGAGAGGGATTCGTTTATGCGTTCGTAGGCCACTCTGTTAGATAGGAATGCCCGAATCCAGTTATAAACTGCACTATTCTGCACAATTCCGAATTTGTCCAACTTGTAAAGGAGTTTAGTATGGCTTACTTTATCAAAAAGCTTTTTGAAAATCGAAGTAAATGCAATCTATGGTGGATTTTTGGGCTAAATGAGCTTGCCAATCACTAATTGTGGATAATAACTGAGTAACACAGGATCTCTTTTTCAAGAAACCATATTGAACATCAGCAAAACGATTTCCAACGGATTGATAGATAGCATCAGCAATGATTCTCTCAAACATTCTACAGACTGGAGAAGTGAGAGAAACTGGTCTATAGTTTTCTGGCTTGGATTTAATTCCTTTCTTGTGAATTGGAATAACATAACTTATCTTCCAATCATCTGGCAATTCGGATAGATATATAGACTGTGTGAATATCATAGACAACGGAACCGCTAGTGGAACAGCACATTTCTTAAGGATGTACTGATTCAACCCTTCTTTCGAAAACGAAAACTTGAGTGGTTGCTTCTTTAAATAATGGTATATGACGTATGGTTCTAAATGGAGAACTGGTGTTACTGGGGATTTCGAGTCCATGTTTGGGATCGATTGAGTATTATCCTGTCATGTATATGTGTAGCTGATGTGTAATGCGCGAGTGAGTGCGCAGGAGGCGGGGTCAGAGACTGAGCGAGAGAGGTGAGCCCGGAGGGCGAGAGGAGATGAGTATGGCGAGGTTGCGATGGCGGTGTTATATATTCATTCTTTGTATATTCTCTATGTAACAATAAACGTATATGGATAATTGTGTTCTGTCTGAATGAGAGGGAACTCCTGGGAATATCTAAGGATACGTCATGGAGGTCCCGGGAACTCTCTTTCAGTCAGGAAACCATTGTCTATGTTTGCAACAAAAAAAAATAGTATAGTTTGGCGAGTTATGATCGTGGCGAAAAAATATGGCGTTTTAGTTTTATTGTTTTGACATCCGGATTGTCACGTGTACATTTAATTTTGTGTTATATGCGTTTTGTTCGCATTGTGTGCTTGCTATGCGGATCGTTCGCAAATTGTCGTAGTTTTGATGTTCGCGTTTTGTTGTGTTTGTTTCTGTGTTCGCGTCTTTGTGTACGTTTCACCGTAATCGCGCACGGTGTAACATTTTGATTGTGTTGTGTAGTGGCATGCACAGGGAATTTGGGCTAGGGTTTCTCCTGTTAGTAAGATCAGTAGTAGTCTAATTTTGATGACGGACTGTCCTTGGCGGTGAAGGACCATCAGTATGGAAGTGACCGTGCCCATTGCGGTGACGGTTAGGGACCACCCGTATGGACGTGACTGTGCCCACTCGCGGTGCCGGTTATGGACCACCCGTACGAAAGTGACCTTATCCGCTGCGGTGAGATTTATTTAACCATTTCTTTGTGTACCCGCATGCATAGCCCATTCTCTGTGCCACATAAAACAGGCCTAACAAAATACAAAAATAGTGTGTCAGCGTTGAAATTGTTGTGTGTTGTGTTGCATGACTGCATGTGTTGCAAGGAGTACGGTAGCTCTGCGAGAAAGAAGTTGGCGATAGTGTTAAGCGCTCGCGAATTTTTCTCTATTTCGTAGATCGGCGATGACAATGGCGGATAGATGTGAGGGCAAGCCTCACCTGACAAAGTACTAATTGTATTAAAACTAAACCTGGCAATTTGTCGGGAGGCGCAGGCCATAAATCTACAATCGGCGTAGGTGCGCAGCGACAGCGAGAAGCTACTTTCGACATTGCACTCACCATATTTCTACCTAATCCCATTTATCTCTCTAACTGTCTGTTTTTCTTGCGTGTATACTGTAGGTATACGGTAGAGTTGTGCGAGTGAGAGCGCGCGGAGCGAGTGAGAGAGTGCAGAAGTAGGAGAGAGCGTGGAGCTAGTGGGAGTAGATGTTGTTGGAAAGGAACGCTTTGAGTTGTAACTGGTCGTAGCTATACGATTGTTCTGATCAACGGCCAGCGCGCAGACAAATTGCAGTACGGCGAGATTTGAGGAGCCAAATCCTGACAGGAGACTAATGAGATCAGGCGGCAATCAGATCAGGCGTCTCCACTGAGCGCAGATTTATTGGATTACGATTGTGCGAGGGCGATAGTGGCACCGATCTGGCGAGGGCGATATATATTACAACGTGGCGGCGACTGAGAGAGGTACCGTAAAGCGGAGCGCATTGTTGCTAGATCACGTTACGACATCTACTTCGACGACATCTTCGGGCACGGACGGCAAGGGAACGTGAGTCTGTGAAAGGCGTACTTTTCACGATTGATCTGTAGATACGGTAGTTGTAGTGTGGCGCAAACATGCTAGGTATTCTGGGCTTAGTCTTTCCGGCTGTAGCTGAGTGGCCAAAGTTTGACGGATCTGGATCGTTTACTCGTTTCGAAAGTGAGCTGGAGGAACGTGTGAAGTTGTTTGGAATCAGTGAGGAAAGGCGTACGTACATTCTTCCCCTCCTGCTAGAGAAAGAGGCGAAGGCGGTGTACGATGATCTGAGCTCCACAGTGAAGAGTGACTATGAGACGAGCATGGATGCGTTCAAAGAACACTTTCGTAACGACCTGTACATGATGAGGACGATGCAAGAGTTGACGAGTACTCAGCAGAAGCGTGGCGAGTCGGCGCTCGAGTTTGCGAACAGAGTCGCTGATTTGGCGGATAATTTGGATGAGTCGGCGGAAGTGAGAGACAGTCTCTCTAAAACAAACTTCATGCGTGGACTCAATAAGAGTCTCTATGACGCTCTTGTTTTCAATGGAAAGTCGAGTGGAAAGTTTTCGGAATTCGAAGACGGCGGCGATTGAGATGGAGACTAGAATGAGAGTTGTTTCTGACGAGATGGGTCTGTCGGCGGAGGTGAATTCTATGAGCCTCGGTAGGCGTCACGGCGGGTCGCGCGGTGGCGACTGCGGCGGTTCCAGGGTTGGCGACAGGTATGAACAGGATCGCGTTCGTGGAATGGCACGGAGGAGCGACAACTCTCGCCACTGGAGGAGCCGGCGACGCGACTATTCCAGCAGCAACAGCGACCAAGAATACTAATGTGTGTTGTGTGCTGTGTATGGCGAGGCTATGAATTATAGCAGTGTCACGGCGATATTGATTCTTGTGCAAGTTGCATTAGACAATTTGTATTGTTTGGCGACATTTTGTAACTTCGAGGACGAAGTTTATTAAAAATTGGAGATGTCATGTATATGTGTAGCTGATGTGTAATGCGCGAGTGAGTGCGCAGGAGGCGGGGTCAGAGACTGAGCGAGAGAGGTGAGCCCGGAGGGCGAGAGGAGATGAGTATGGCGAGGTTGCGATGGCGGTGTTATATATTCATTCTTTGTATATTCTCTATGTAACAATAAACGTATATGGATAATTGTGTTCTGTCTGAATGAGAGGGAACTCCTGGGAATATCTAAGGATACGTCAATCCACTGTCAATGCTGATTGAAACTGTTTTTTGAACGTTTCTGCTTTGTCACCATCAGACAAACTCGCTCCATCAGAAGAAACTAAAGCTGGAATTGAATTTGGGAGTTTTAATTTACTTCTGACATAACGGAATATACCGTTGTATTCGTCTACTGTTTTGTGTTCGATTTTGGAAAAGTATTTATTTGTTTCTTTTTTGATCTTCTTAGATAACTTTTTGTATTCTGCTCTAGCCGTAGTAGAATGGTGATAAACTCGCCACAATTCTCTTTTACGAATGTAGAGATCACGAATGGATTTGGGTAAATCACTCTTTTCACACCGTGATTTGATAACTGGGGTAAATTTCTGGACTATAGAATTTACAATTTTTGTGAAAGTTGCATAGTTGTCATTTACTGACTGAGAAGAAAGTTGAGCTAACCAATCTATTTCTGCCAATTCAGAATTTATTTCTTCGAAGTTAGCTTTTTTGTAATTGAGGCGGATTAGTACATTATTTGAATAATCATCTTCAGCTATATTCAATGTACAGAGCACACTAACGTGGTTTGATTTATGAAACGCTTCAGTCTTAACAATTTTCTGAATTAGAAACTCGTCATTTGTTAAGATCAAATCTAGAATGTTTGTACTTTCGTTTTTCCATAACGAGGGAAAATCCACATACTGATCAAAACAATTGTCGTTCAAAAACTCGAGAAAATGGCGCGCCTTCAAGTCGCGAGGTGGCATAAGAGACTGCCATTCAATAGAGGGAAAATTGAAATCGCCTGCAATTAGAGTACTAGGTGCAACCAATTTAGATAGTTGTGAAGTTAATTGGTCGTTGTCGTTACAGTCAGGTGGTCGATAAACATTTATGATCCTTAAAATGCGTTTCTTCGTGTAAATATCAAAGGCCATTAAATCAAAATCACTATTTTTGACTGCAGAAGTGTCAATCTCACCCGGCCAGCTTGCGCACTCGTCTTGGCGGATTCTTTTGAAAACATGGTCATGTACACAGTTTTTCATGCTGATTCCGAATATGAGCATAATTTTTCCTAAATGGTTGTTTGAAACCAATTTGGACAGCCACCGAATCGCAGCGCGCCGCTGCGCCGCTCTGTCTAAATGTCCTATGGTGTACATCCGTACATGGTTTTCCCTGCGCCACGGCTCTATGGATTTCGCAAAATTTGATATTGCCGGAAAGCCCTCGGTCTGTAGATGCTCAATTTAAACCTCCACCCTTTTATCTCTCAAATCCGCGGAGCTATAAGCTCAAGAAAGTCCGACGAAACAGCGCGTAATCAGAGAGCGTCAGACAGAAAAAAGGCGAGACAGTGTGTCAGATGAAGAGACGGGTCACTGACGAATCGGCTGCGGCGAGTAGACCTTACAAGAACGAGTACTGCGAATCGCAGACTTCAGCTATCGAAAAACGGTTTCGACGTCACTCCTCTATACTCCCTCACCTACAAATCTGCCCGTAATCTTTTTATAACTCCTCCTGGTTTCCTTTCACGAAGTGATTTAGTCGAGGCGAGGCGACACCAAACAGTTGTCGCGGGCTGTTCAAGAAAACTAGGCAACCGTGTAAGGTCTCCCTTTACTACAACATGCAAACAGGTGGCCACTACACTTCTACCAAAATTTGCATCTTTTTGTGACCTCTGACGCTCGCTATCAATTAAATTCCTCTAATCGACGTCGTTTTATTGCCCCGCGACGAGAGAGTGTGGCGAGGTGAGAGTGCGCCAGCTGCCAGTCTGTCTGCTGTTAGAGAAAGAAACAGTAAATTGTGCAAATGAGCGAGAACAGCACCATGCACTACGACAGCTCACCACACTCCACAAACTGTGCAAATTCTATATTCTGAGCGAGTACAATACAAATATAACTGTATGCACTAACGACATTCTATATTCAATCAGGAAGTGAGGCAAGGCGAAATACTATGTAACCTTCTTTTCTCATCCCTCTCCTTTTCTCATCCCTCTTTTTTCGTCTCTCTCTCTCTCTCTCTTTCGTATTTCTCTCTCTCTCTCGCTCTCTCTTTCGTCTCTCTCTCTCTTTCTCTCTCTCTCGATTTTATAATATAAGACCAGTGATACTTATAATTTATATTTGTATCTCTAATAAAAAAAATTGTCAACCAGCTACTGATAGGCTTTTACCGCGGAGTGTGCCGGAGCGCCCTCTATGTGCATACGAGAAAGTGAACGATCAGAGAGTCGGAGAAAATGCATATCAGTAGCAGTGATCAATATATTCTTATTTTTACTGATCTACTGATATACTTTGACCGCGAAGGCGCGCGATGCGTGCCGGAGCGCTTTCTATGTGCTCACGAGTAAGTGAAATATCAGAGATTCGGAGAATTTGCATATCAATATCAGTGATCAATATATTCTTATTATTACTGATCTACTGATCGACTTTGACCGCGGAGGCGCGCGGAGCGTGCCCGGAGCGTTTTCTATGTGCATACGAGAAAGTGAAATATCAGAGATTCGGAGAGTTTGCATATCAATATCAGTGATCAATATATTCTTATTATTACTGATCTACTGATATACTTTGACCGCGGAGGCGCGCGGAGCGTGCCCGGAGCGGCTATCTAAGATCATAGGCGAGAGTAGATATTTTATGATGTTAGATCCGTGATAACTAATAATTGTCAACCAGCTACTGATAGGATTTGACCGCGGAGGCGCGCGGAGCGGTTATCCATGATCATAGGCGAGAGTAGATATTTTATGATTTTAGATCAGTGATAAATTATAACTCTCAACTACTGTTATATATTACTGATATACTTTTATCGCGGATTACTGATATACTTTTATCGCGGAGGCGCGCGGAGCGGGCCGGAGCGCCCTCTATGTGCATACGAGAGAGTGAAAGATCAGAGAGTCAGAGAAAAAGCATATCAGTATCAGTGATCAAAACATTATTATTGATCTACTAATCTACTAATTACTGATCTACTGATAGACTTTGACCGCGGAGGCGCGCGAAGCGTGCCGGAGCGCCTTCTATGAGCATAGTAAATATAATATCTGTAGAAAAACAGTAACTATCAACCAGATACTGATAGACTTTGACACTTTCTAGATATTTGATATTATCGAAAATTAAAAAAGGAATTAAATAAAGGTCAGTCATCTACTGAAAGACTGACAACATCACTTCTAGCACAGCTCCTAATAGCACTTCCAGAGCACATCTCAAGTCAACCTATATATCAATCGATAGATAATTTTCTCCTCTATTTTATACCTATATTTCTAGCGCGCGAAGCGCGCTAGTCGCCTTTTCTACTAAAATGTCCTATGGTGTCCGTACGTCATTCCAGAGTCATAACTAGCTTCAAACTCAACCGATTCACATGAAACTTGGTAAAAAGTTGTGTTCTCTTCCAAGGACGACGACAAAATTCAGGCACCTCTCAACTCCTCCTCCACGTCCATATTTGGTCAAAAAACCACCAAAAATGGTCACTTTTGCACTTTTTCTTGTGTGTCCGCGGTCATAACTCCGTTTCTACCGAACCGATTTGCGTCAAACTTTGCAGAAAGTTTGCAAATTACTCTAGGATGCAGTCCACTTTGTGATTACTCTCCAATTACACTCATTGCCTATATTTGGTAGAAAAACCTCAAAATTCGCCGATTTTGGTGCTGTCCGCTGCAAAAGCTTCTCACCTAAGAAACAGTTTCGCTTCTTGTTCTGTAATTACTTTCAACAAATAGTTCTGTCACTAACCTGCAAGTTTCATCATCATTGGTTACGGTGTAAGGAAAATATAGCCAAATTAGCAAGAGCCGCGCGCGCTCTCGCCTCACTTTTGCGATTTTTAGTATTTCCGCGGTTATAACTCGATTCATACAGAACCAGTTTGCATGAAACTCATAAGATAGTTGAGTTCACGTCTTCTGATGCAGTCCACTTTGTGACAGTTCTCAATTTTGCTTTCATTACCTCTATTTATGGTCAAAATACTACCAAAAATAGACACTTTTGCACCTTTTCTTGTGTGTCCGCGGGCATATCTCCGTTTCTACTGAACCAATTTGCGTAAAACTTTTCAGAAAGTTTACATATTACTTTAGGACGCAGTCCACTTCGTAATTACTCTCCAATTACACTCATTGCCTATATTTCGAAGAAAAACCACGAAAGTAATCGATTTTGTTGCTGTTCGCAGCGAACGTGTCTCATCTAAGAAACATCTTCGCTTCATTTTCCGTAAATACGTTCAACAAATAGTTTTAACAAAAAGAGCGTACCTGCAAAACTCAGCGTTATTGGTTACGGTGTGAGGAACATATTGTCCAATTATCAAAAGATGCGCGCGCCCTCGCATTTCTTTTGCGATTTTGATTAGTTCCGCGTTCATGACTCGATTCATACTAAACCAATTTGTATGAAACTTTGAAGATAGTTGAGTTTACGTCCTCGGCTGTAGTCCACGTCCTCAATTTTGCTTTCAGTATCCGGTTAAAAAAACATCAGAATCTCGCTGTCCGGCAGCGGAAGCTCCATGTCCAAGCAAAAGTTTTACTTCAATCTTTAAAAATGCATTGACAAAGAACGGAGGGAGAGAGGAAAAGTTAGAGAGAAGCATATAAATATATATATATATAGAGAAAGGCAGTGTTAGAGCGAATAAGAGTAATGTTATTGTTGCATTGACAATATAAAAAAAATGCGAGAGGAGACTTGAGAGAAGGAAAAAAAGAAAAGGGGAAAAAAGGAAGAGTTAGATAAAAAAAGGGAAGGGAGAGATAGAGAGAGACAGAGAGAGAAAGAGAGAGAGAGAATGCGAGAATAAAAGAGGGCGAGAGGTTGCAGTAGCAAAGCTTTCTGTTTTCGTAGCACTAAAACTAAAAGAAATACGAGGAGAAAGAGAGAGAAAGAAAAAGAAAAAAGAGAGAGAGGAAGCAGAGAGAGAGAGAAAGAGAGAGAGAGAGAGAGAGAGAGAGAGAGAGAGAGAGAGAGAGAGGAGAGGAGAGAGAGAGTTTTTTATGAGCAAAGGAAAGTATAGTTCAGAAAAAAATGTATAATGATTATCATTGATCTATGTATTCATAGATATCGATAGCGGGAGCGCGCGGCACCGTGCGGGTGCTCTTTCTGTATACGCGAGGACATTCAAATTCGAAAATATACATAGATCTACTGACTTGTACAACGGATGTACGCGGCAGCTAACTAAAGCACTTGCAGACCAGGTATTATTATTATTGCATCGCCTCTAGACCACATTATCAGTGCAATCAATACATCAATCGACTAATCTTCTCTACTTTGACAACCAGTTTCACTCAAAATGTTATGAAATTGTAAAAAAAAACACAGTATTATTGATCATAACAAAAACTTGAGTTTCTATTCTATTCTATGAGTTTCTATTCTTTTCTTCTTATTTTCATGATCTAGCGCGAAGGCGCGCGACAGCGCGCCGGAGCGCTAGGACGACATCAAAATTCAGGCACCTCTCAACCTCCCCTCTACGCCCATATTTGGTAGAAAAACCGCCAAAAGTGGTCACTTTTGCACTTTTTCTTGTGTGTCCGCGTGCATATCTCCGTTTCTACTTAACCGATTTGCGTGAAACTTTTCAGAAAGTTTACATATCACTTCAGGACGCAGTCCACTCTGTGATTACTCTCCAATTACACTCATTGCCTATGTTTGGTAGAAAATTCGCCGATTTTGGTGCTGTCCGCAGCGAAAGCTTTTCACCTAAGAATTAGTTTTGCCTCTTGTTGTGTAATTACTTTTGACAAATAATTCTGTCGCGAACCTGCAAATTTCAACCTCATTGGTTACGATGTGAGCGAAATATAGCCAAATTAGCAAGAGATGCGCGCGCGCCCTCACCGCACTTTTGCGATTTTGAGTATTTCCGCGGTCATAACTTGATTCATACAAAACCAATTTGCAAGAAACTTTTCAGATAGTTGAGTTCAAGTTTTCTGATGCAGTCCATTCTGTGACAGTTCTCAGTTTTGCTTTCATTACCTCTATTTTTGGTCAAAATACTACCAAAAATGATCACTTATCAACATTTTCTTTTGTGTCCGCAAGAATATCTCCGTTTCTAATGAATCGATTTGCGTGAAACTTTGCAGAAAGTTTACTTTGTGTTTCAAAATGCAGTCCACTTTCTTATACGTCTCTACTTACTCTTGTTGTAGAAGAACAACCACGAAAATCATCAAATTTGTAGCTGTCTGCAGCGAACGCTTCTCATCTGAGCAACATCTCTGTTTTTATTTTCCGTAATTACGTTCAAAAAACAGTTTTTTTTGCGTACCTGCAAAACTCAGCATGAGTGGTTACAATGTGAGAAAGATATAGCCAATTTATCAAAAGGTGCGCGCGCCGTAGCATTTCTTTTACAATTTTGATTAGTTTATAACTTTAATCATACTAAACCAATTTGTATGACACTTTGCAGATTAGCCACGTTGTGATAGTTTTCAATTTTGCTTTCATTGTTCTGTTAAAAAAAACGGTGCGAGAGGAGACCTGAGAGAAAGAGAAAGAGAAATAGAGGGAAAAAGAAAAAGAGATAGATAAAAAAAAGAAAAAGAAAAAGAGAAAGAGATTAGTGAGGGGAAGATGTTGCAGAAGCAGAAAAGCAGAACTGTCTGTTTTCGTAGCATGAAAGGAACAGTGGCGACTTATTTGACACGGAGTATTTTTTTAAACCATGTTAACCTAACACATTTGCATATTTTTTTTCGAAAGAACGACGATTCTGCGTTACTTTCGAATCTGACACTGCCAAGGATTCAGATGAAAATTTGAATTTCTCGCCAACGCTTCAATTTCAATACTGCAAATTGGGGTCGGAGACATAAGCGCAATTGAACAACGCTTAGTCAATAGCTTCATGGCTCAGAGCATGTGCGCTGCATTGTGGCCCCCAATCTTCGCCGGTTCGATCTCACGGCCAAATGTTTTGCTCGTGTGAAAATGAGGAGTTGTGGCAGGTTGTGACAGAAATAAGTCGCCACTGTGTCTTTAACACTGAAAGAAAAACGAGAAAAAATAAAGAGAAAGCAGAGAGATAAAGAGAGGAAGGAGAGAGCGAGAAGAGAGGGGAGAAAGAGGGAGAGATAGAAGGAGGAGGGCTAATATCAGAGCGATGCTGACTTGTGCCTGAGCGCATTTAGTTTTTAGGAGCATAGAAAAGTATAGTTCAGAAAAAAGAAATATATCATTATTCTTTTCATAGACATTGATAGGTGAAGCGCGCGGCAGCTTACTATAGGACTTGCAAACCAGTTATTATTAATATTAATATTATTATTATTATTATTATTATTATTATTATTATTATTATTATTATTATTATTATTATTATTATTATTATTATTATTATTATTATTATTATTATTATTATTATTATTATTATTATTATTATTATTATTATTATTATTATTATTATTATTATTATTATTATTATTATTATTATTATTATTATTATTATTATTATTATTATTATTATTATTATTATTATTATTATTATTATTATTATTATTATTATTATTATTATTATTATTATTATTATTATTATTATTATTATTATTATTATTATTATTTATTACTCCGCTCCTAGACAACATACTTATCAGTGCAATCAATACATGAATCGACTAATCTTCTCTACTTTAATAATTCGTTTTACTCGTCAAAATGTTATGAATTTGTAGATAAACAGTAGTATTGAACATAACAAAAAACTTGTATGAATTTCTATTCTTCTAATTTTCATGTTCTAGCGCGGAGGCGCGCGACAGCGCGCCGGAGCGCTAGTAGACTACCCATGAAAATGACCTGTCGACAACAGCAGCGTGGCCGAATGGATAGTGAGTTGGAAAGTTGAAAATGACAGTCAAAATGACAGGTGCGGTATCGATGCAA
>CAWZYM010000417.1:100000-170519 GCA_963966185.1 Rhabditoides inermis
TCAAGTTTTTTTGAACACCCGAGAAAAAAAAGATGTCCGTTCGGATTGTTCGGATACGTTTCAGAAATGCAATAAAACTACAGAAGAGAAAATGCATGTAATGCAGATTGACGAATTTTCACAAAAAAGATGAATCCAAAAACGCAAGTCTAAAGAAAGCTCGTCAAAAGTCGATTATGGGTGTTCTTTTTGTCTTCCCCTCTCTCTCTCTCTCTCTCTCTCTCTCTCCTCTTTCTTCCATCTACATCCTATATCTTGTCCGGTGGCGAAGATTCGTTGAACACCGATCGGTCTCTGGGGAGAGGGAGAGAGAGAAAGAGGAAGAGAGAAAGGGAGAGAGGGAGAGAGAGGGAGAGGGAGAGAGGGAGAGAGAGAAGGAGAGAGAGAAGGGGGAGATGAAGTGACTGCGCCTAAACGGCGATAACGCTAGTCGGGCTAAAAAAGCACGCGGGATGACGTGTGAAAGAAGCCACAAAAGAAAGTGTTCAACAATAATATTATCATACTACCACACAGGTAAAGGTAAATTATCCTCCCGAATCGAGAGATTCACTCTGCGGAGGAGATTGAAAGAGGACTATGGCACAACACCATTCCCCATCTATTTTCCAACGATAGGTCACCACATTTCCACCCTATTCAATTCACCATTTCAAGTAAGTAATATTATAGAGATCAAACTCCCGCACAATGCACACCAATGTGCATTCCTTGAACAATGATACATACAAAAAAGGAGTAAGAATTCAAATTCGCGTTATAGTCTCACATTAATAATTTTGTGTACTGAACGAACAACCAGTAATTCTTGGCACTTACTTCGAGACCTGGTAATTAGTGGATAGATACATTACAAAAACCTCGTTATTATATGCATCTACTTTGTTATTATGTGCATGTAAGTTCTTCAAAAACCTCGTTATTCCGGGATCATTATTCGGATGGGACTTCCTTTTCCTCGCTCTCAACTCTCAACTATCTAATATATATCTGTACAAACTCATCCGTTTTCTAACGAAAATACAGTTACGGTAACACCGCAAAAATTCTCCATCTTTCTAATAAACTAAACCAACATATTGCAACTGAAATGATCCCAACCAAATCCCTGGTTCTTCAAATGTCCGGTGATTGGAATCTACTCGAATTACGACTGCAATGCGTGTCAAGCTCACCTATTGTACTATTTTTACATTGAGAATTGAGAGACTTCGAACTGAAACCAAGTCCCCAGTTCGCATTCTCTCCCAAAGTCCGCTGCAAGCTCCCTACACGAAAAAGATGTAGAAATTTCGAGTTGAAACTCAAACAATCCCAACACGCAGTCCCCATTGCCAGTTCTCTTCCGACTTCCAGTGTCCGGTGGCCGGTGCTCTTACACGATTACACCCTCTCTACACATGTCTCCTCCCAGCACTCATCAAAGAGCAAGCGCCGCGGTGATAAATCAACCGATACATCACTCGGGCACTGATTTACACCCACCCGGCTGACAAGATGCTACCGTATGCCGGGGGTGGTACCTTGACACATTACGTACGTAAATGGTCGATCATCTCTCTATGGTAAAGACTAAATCGAAGGAGGCTACCGTATGCTGATATGTACCTTGTTACTTTATGTACTCTGGAATCGCTCATTTGCTCATTATTCAACTTTGTTGTTTTGGACATGACTAAACTTTACGCGCCATACTCTAGAATATAGGACCGCTCATAGTTTTACTTTCACTTTGTTATTATTATTATTATGCCAAAAAGTACAGTTGCTATATCGATCAGATAGTGTCAGGGGCTCAGGGAAAGGAGTACATACAAACAAATGAGGTGCGAAGTCTCTATCTTTCTCTCCCGCGAGAGCTTAAAAAAGTGAAAAGTGCTATATTATGTGACAAGATAATGGGCCAAAAAACGAGGCGTCGGTACCGCTTTGATCTCGCCGCCTACGCTCACTACTCACTCACTGCGCAACATTGAAGGAACACACAGTCACTTACATGAAACAAGAAATATGTCTCACTTCTTAGTCATGATAAAAAAGCTTATTCAAAATAGAAGATCCTTCAAAATCACCGAGGAAATGTTCATTTTACGACAGAAACAGGTGCGTCTAAGAATTCAAGAAAGAGATAAAGAGGTGATTAAAACAGAGAGAGAGACTCTAAATAATCAGAAATGAGAGCAACCTATGAGAGTGAGAAAGAGAGAGAAAGAGAGAGAAAGAGAGAGAGAGAGAGAGAGAGAGAGAGAGAGAGAGAGAAAAGAAACAGTGGACGGGGACGCAACCCCACACTTGAAAACAATGATTCCATATTCTCATCCATAATAATATAATATTCCTCGCGATGTGGAAAGTGTAAGGGACATTTCACACACACGAGCTTTCGACCTGCCTCTAATACGCGCACATTAGCCATATAAGGGAGGCTAGAGCGGTGCTAGAGAGTGTGGAAAAAGGAGAGGACCAGGTCGGCGGAGGCGCGAGAGAGCGTGCGATATGAGGAGAACCAGATCATCTTGCATATTAGCATAGTGTGGGAAACGATAATGCGAAAATCTTTGGAGTAATCTTCAGGGAATAGGGAGAGGGCTCGTTCCCTCTTGCCAACGTTTCGAAGAAAATATGCCAACGTTTCGAAGAAAACAATAGACTTTTGGAGAGAGTTCGACACAGTCATTACGATAGCTGCACCTTCGACACATGTTCGCACACTTTTTCGAGATTCGTGGAATGATTCAGAGTTCCAGTCTATGGCGTGCCCAATGGCCAAATGCATCAAGATGGCAAAGAAATTGACGAAACTGGGAGGTAAATCGACTGAGAGAGAGAGGGAGAGAGAGAGAGAGAGAGAGAGAGAGAGAGAGGGGAGAGAGAGGAGGGAGAACAGCGTACAAAACATAGTAACGCGATTTGAAATGTATGCGGTATGTAGAGATGTAGTCAACAAGCCTATTTCGGAGAAACTCCACGGGCAAACGACAATATACAAGAATTAGATTGCGCGCAAGAGAGAGCGTCTTCCCTTCAATTCAACCTCTCTCTCTCTATCTCAATTTCACTCCACCCAGGCAAATTGCCTATCATAGCCGGCGAGAGAGCGTCTTCACCTGGGAGAGCGTAGACAGCGAGAGAGAGTGCAACCTGAGGGCAGCGAGAGAGAGAGAGAGTGTGTGATCGAGGGGGAGCGCAGACACAAGTGGATAAGTGTGGATTACATGCGGAAATACGGCAATTGGCCTATGCAAATCGGGAGGAAGTCCGAAAATGGAGAGAGCCATGGCTGTGTGTATGTTGATTCTAGAAAGAGAGAGAGGGGGGAGAGAGGATCGAGTTTCAATTTTCACGCCACATAAAACGCTGTTTCTAGGGGTTACAATTATTCCACCGAGCTTGCGGAGGTCACCTGAGTTTCGGAAGCGGTCCGAATACGTTTCACAATGACAATATACGTTTTGCGAAGTAATACGTTTCACAAGGTATAGCTAGCGCCCCACAAAACGCATCAATCACATTTTGATCGTATTGCTATTGCATAAAGCAAATATGAAATTATAACAATCATTCGACAAAAAAAACTATTACGAAGAGGTCAAAAATGTTACGGCGGTCAATTGCTATGATATCACGAAACTCGAATCTCGAAACTCGAATTCTCGAGAACGTCCATTCGCATCGAACCACTCGAAAAGGCTCTTGCACTTGAGTTGGAATGTCTGCGATGTCTCATCATATATTCTAATAAAAAAGACGCTCGACCATAGGTACATCTAAAATGTAGTATACGAACGCTTGAGGAAGTTTTGAGAGGTTGGGGAAACGTCAAGTGCAGCGGCGCAGCTTCGGAATCCTGCGGCACGCAGGCCTATTATGGAAATGCCTCCGCGCTTCCGGTGGCTGCGGTGGCGCGCAATTGAAAGGCGCCACGCAAACAAATAAAAATAATAAGCCGCAGCGCGAAGATGACAACAAAGTTTGAAAAAGTAGATAGACAGAAGAACAGAAATTTCGAGCCTCTTTCTACCTACAGCTTACTTACATGCTTACAAATAGAGCCACATAAAGTCATAGAGACTAGTTTGATAGCAAACAAGAAACCAAAATAAACAAACAAGTGAACAAACCCGGCTCACTGTAGGTGCGCACTTTCTTGTAGACCGTCTCTGCCCACTGTGTCCGCACGAATTCCGTCCTGTCCTCTCCCTCCTGATTCGCGACCGCATACCGCTTCAGAGGATGCACCACAGAGATATCCACAGGCTCCAGTGTCTGTCCGATCTGACCGTAGTAGCCCCCGGAATAGCTTCTTCTGTGCTTGTGGCGGTGCGGGTGCGACGCAGCGGCGGCGGCCGTGGGCTGCCACGCACACATCCACAGTATCACCCAGATCGAAGGTGAGAGTAGCATCGCATAGAGGCTCGTTCTATAAAGTTTTCGGGGTGAAACGGGAAAGTCGTGAAAATAACGCGCGAGAGGGGAGAGAGTCAGAGAGAGAGAGAGGGAGAGAGAGAGAGAGGGAGAGAGAGAGAGAGAGAGAGTCAGAAAGAGAGAGAGAGAGAGAGAGAGTCAGAAAGAGAGAGAGAGGGGGAGAGAATGGGTGATTGAGTGAACCCCAATGTCTCTCACTGAACGGAGGCCAATCGGTGTGAAAGTGCGACGAATGATCGAACAAAGTGTGGCGAATCAGTCAAATTGCAAAATTGTCGGGTGCACATGGAATCGTCAACGAGGTTCGAGCGGCGAGAGAGAGAAAGAGAGAGAGAGAGAGAGAGAGAGAGAGAGAGAGAGAGAGAGAGAAAGACGCGGGCGGCGCATTTGCATGCCTTCCGGTGCACAACTCATCATAATCGGAATGCGCGAGAGAGTATAGTGAATCGAGAGGGCGCAGACAAATCGACAAATTCGCAAAAGCCATAAGTGTAAGATGTGCGCGGGGAAAGTGAGAGCTTCTAAAAGGAGGGGAGAGAAGAACGCGCGGAGTTATTGGTTTGGCAAGGCCTTCCGCGGGTGTATGTTGCCGATTATCCAATTTTCACTACACATACGAGCATATCCCCAAAACTACGACTACTCCACTCCGTCTCTCTCTCTCTCTCTCTCTCTCTCTCTCTCTCTCTCTCTCTCGAGTAAGAGAGGGTTAGAGAAGGAGAGGAGCACGGCACAAAAACCCTGAGAATGACACTAATCCGCGCCTGGGAAACAATCAAAACAAAACACCTCCTCGTTTTTTTTTGAGTTTTTCTTCCACTAATTTTCCGGAAAAGTGAGATAATTATCGTATATGCAGTGCGAAACGGGGAAAAATAATTGAAATTATATGTGAAAATAATGAGCTCTCGCCACACGCACACATACGCTTGAAAGTGTCAAGTCACGAACAAAAATAATAACGTCAGGAAGAGAGGGAGAGAGAGAGAGAGAGAGAGAGAGAGAGAGAGAGAGAGATGCTATACACACTTCACTTCTCTCACCGTCGATCCAAAACATCCTGTAAGTAAGTAAATGTAAGTTCTAATTGCACCAGGCACCAAGACAGCGCAGTAAGAAAGTAGGCGAACTACTGTTATCCTTCTGTTTTGCGCGTCTCCCTTCCAAAAACACACACGCAGCGGTGTTCGTTGGAAATTCAATCAGCTGCGCATAAAAAGTGTTCGTGCTTGTCCTATTGACAGCCAACGCGTCCGACAAATACGCGCGATTCGTAAAAATTCCATCTGCGCAATTTCAATTGATGAAAAAACTGGATGTTCACCTTTTCAAATGAGCTCTCTCTCTCTTTCTCACAAACCACGAAAACATTCAATTGGCATGTAATACGAACGGCTGAATGGTAAAAAAAGAGAAGAGAGAGAGAGAGAAAGGGAGAGAGAGATAGAGAGACATCGCCTATCAGCCGATATTACGGCAACTGCAGTCATGCAGCAATTATGATAAAGAGGAGGTGGCACAATCGCCGGGCGCCAGTTGGAATAGCCGTGGAAGTGGGAGGTGGAATGGACAATTGACGATTCGCAGAAGGCGTCTTTGAATCGGCCGAGCAAAGCCGAAAGCAGGCTGGAAACGCGAAAAAAACGGCGTGAAAAACGTGTCACCTGCAGGCTTTTCCGGAAAAAGAGCGCCTAACAATGGGGGAGGAGTTGAGTTTCGAAGTTTTGAGGATCAAGAAACATGTTCGCGCAAGTTATGCCGGCACAGTTTTGCAGGATATTTAAGATAGATGTTATAGAGTGAGATGTTATGGTTACCAGTTACTAGTTACATACTTGGAACAACGATCCAGAGTTCGTGGTAGAGGAAGTGGCATAAGGCTATCACCGCACTCGATCTGAGAGTTCAAAGCGGCGTCGTGTCCAGAAAAGGAGAAAGAGAAACGCAACACGCGATCGAGATAAAAGAGGGACCATTACGGACCACCTCGCACCCCAAAGGGACCATCGTAATCGCCTCGCACACGCACATACTAACACGCCGATTCTCTCCAGAGACAAGCGGTCATATTTCACGGGGCAAATGTAGCGCGCACGCATCATTGTTGCATGGAGAGAGAAATCTGCATAAGGAATCATGATAGAGAGAGAGGGAGAGAGAGAGAGAGGCGAGAGGGAGGAAGGGAGAGGGAGTGCTCGGAATGGTCCCCCGGGTATCGTTGTTGTGTGTCTGGGTCGATTATGGGGCTGGAAAGACACATGCGCGCTTGGTTTTCCAGAAATCGGGGACTCGGCGAAAACACGAGAATAGGAAAACACCACGCCTTGCCCGTGTGTTTTCTGCCAGCGAACTATGATGAAGTCAGTTTTTTTAAGGAACGGTGTCCTCACTCCGAGATGACCTCTATACCTCTATACATCCATACAGATACTCAATCTGTACACGCTCACTTCAAAATGTACGAATCCTCAGACATTGGAATCGTGACGAGAGTAAGTAGCGTCCGATAGAGAACGTTTCTACCTGGTCTTTATAGCCCCACCTCGCTGTTTCGCAAGCAAACCACAGACTACGGTACAATTTGATATCACCTTCCCCCCCCTCTCTCTCACACTCTTTATCTCTCTCACCCTCTTTCTCTCTCTCTCACCCTCTTTCTCTCTCTCACCCTCTTTCTCTCTCTTTCTCTCTCTCTCACCCTCTCTCTCTCTCTCTTTCTCTCTCTCACCCTCTCTCTCTCTCTCTCTCTCTCTCTCTCTCTCTCTCTTTCTCTCTCTCTCTCTCCGTTCTGGACGCCTGAGTCACCTAATCGAAAACGTAAGTGGAGAAGCAAAAAAGGAAAAGAAAACAAAGAGTTTACTCGAAACACCAACAACGCCGTAAACAAGTAGGATGTTATTCCAATAGTCCCAGTGATCAATCACAAACTAGTAACTATAGTATCCGACGGAGAATGGCTTTGTGATTGAAGAGATGCAAACACATGGAAATGTGTCTTTTTGAATTTGTGAAAACGTGAGGTGAAATCCAATCGCAGACCCGCCGACAGCTAGAAAACGGTGCCAAAACGAAAGGCGATAGCGGTGGTGTAAAGTGTAACACGCGCGCGCGCACTAACAAACACTCTTCCCGGAAGCATAGTCAGTTATCAGTAATCAGTTATCGTATCACAATATCTAACATACGCGTATCTATCTGAAGAATGATGTGATCATATATATCATTTTTCGTGTTAGATATCAAATGATCATCTAGATAACACGGAAACCTCGCTCATCCGCAGCCGTCGCGTGTAAACAAGTAAACAAAGGTGTAAACAAGAACAACTCAAAAGAAGGGCTGGGGGAGGTGACAGCTGATAAATAATGCATGTGGAACGCGGGGCGGCAGAGGCAATTCATGTTGGGTGAAAGTGAAATCATATTCATATTTCCTTTTTCCGATCTTGTTGATAGAATTTAGAATGTTCAAAATAGAAATTGTTGCCATTACTTGGTTATAGAATACAAAAAACGGCGATATATAATCATAACTCAAACGTTTGTGCTTTGAGTTTTGTGGTCTATTTTCATGGGGTCTTTCGAAAGTGGGTTTGACGCTAATTGTTTCTGAAAGATACTCTAAATTTCTTTTAGATATGATTCGGAGTGTTAAGCCATCAAAGGTTTTTTTCCCGAATGTTCTTTGAAAACAAATTGACGCAACAAGTTTCTTATTCATTAACATACACAAGTGAAGCGCATTACAAAAATCCAAAAATGTTGTTTAGAGCTAATCATCAAATAACTGGCGCATACAATACTCAATAAGTCAATAATAAATCATCACTGATCAATTAATCATTACCCACCCGGCATGGTATGATAACTGATCACTGATCACTAATCAATACCCACCCGGCATGCCCTCCATGGTGAGGTTGACGCTGATCTGGTTGGCAGCGAGGATGAGGTTGGTCAGCGGCAGGTAGAGGCCCTCCATTGGAGAGCAGGTGATCTGGAAGAAACGTTCTCTACTCTTCCACTGTATGTATGAGGCGACAATCAAGAATCCGAGAACACATAGAGGCCCGTCGAAAAATACGTTTTGAAAAATTGTTTTTTTTTTGTCTGGATGTGACAAAACGTGGTATTTACTCAAACCTATCTCCAAATTACTAAAAAAATCGTCACAAGGAATCGTGTGAGACATGAACAAGGACGTACGTATACATCATACGTACGTACGATCAGTGCGAGGACGGTATGAAGCGAGCGAATCGTGAAAATAGTGTGGCAGAAAAGAGAGACAGACAGAGAGAGGGAAACATAGACATGGAGACATAGAGAGAGTGATAGAAGACGTTCCGAGGTAGCTGACAAGAAATGCGCAGAATGAAGACATGGTCAAGGGTATCTCACGCTTCAGTGAACGCAAGGAAGAATTGCTCGTGTGAATTGAACGCTGGTCCATAAATTATGAATTAATACATATTTAACGATTTTGATCGACAACTTATTATCACAGTTTTGAAAAATATAAGACCAGGAAGTCGTGCGCAAAAAGACGATATAGTACTTTTACTTCACAGCAAAATCACAGTGTTGCGCGTGAGAATGTGAGAAAGAGAGAGCAGTAATTATAATGCAAGTGAGAAGTGCGAAGTAGGAGAGAGAGAGAGAGAGAGAGAGAGAGAGAGAGAGAGATTATTATAGAAGCGAAACCTTATCACACCACCCACCGTGCGGAGCAAATAAAAAGTTCAAATACGAAAGAAACTCTTGGAAACTACATTCATCCAAAAATGTAGTGCGTAGAAGAAAAAAACGCCATTCTCAAATGTGGGATCTTGTGATAGCTTACCCTCCTACGTAATAACAACAGGATTTTCTATGCAGGTATGCGAGAGAGAAAGAGAGAGAGAGAGAGAGAGAGAGAGAGAGAGAGAGAGAGAAGGGAAGAGAGCGCGAAATGGAGACCTCAGAACCTCGGAAGATAATAGGGCAATCTTTGCTTCCGCATACGCAAATGCGTGTCTCCCAGCTTGTCAAAAGTGCACAATTATTATTATCTCTAGAAGAAATAGATAACCAGTATGTACAATAAACTACTAGTTATTCTAGAAACCATACTAAGAGATAACTATACTTAGTAACCAGTTCAAGAGATGTTCTCAAAGTAGAAGATTTAGCTCATCATTCGTCCGAAAAGAAATCCATTACATTTCGAGGGAGAGGTTTTGGAAATGGAAGAAATAGACGGAGAGAGAGAGAGAGAGAGAGAGTGAGAGAGAAAGAGAGAGAGAGAGAGAGAGAGAAAGAGAGAGAGAGAGCGAGCGAGCGAGAGAGCGAGCGAGCGAGAGAGCGAGAGAGAATTCATCTCGAGAAACCCGAATCCTCAGTGCAAATTATCCTCCAATTCCAATTCTCCCTACCTCATTTACCCGAGAGAGAGAGAGAGAGAGAGAGAGAGAGAGAGAGAGATGGGATAGAGCTAGAGAGAACTGCAATAATCATACACTAAGCACATATAACAACGAGCACACGGAAAATGCAGAAAGATAAAAGCTTGGGAAAACAACAACAACAATGAATACCTGTCTCTCTTTTCTGACCGCAGTCAATCACAAAACTTACTCGAGTAACCACAAAGCAGTAAGCACTCACGCAGTAGTCCCGCGGCTATGATTTGTTGTGTGTCATCTCTCTCTCTCTCTCTCTCCCTCTCTCTCTCTCTCTCTCCCTACATTATCACTACTCCCCCAGGAAACACAATTCAACTACATTTCCCTGGGAACTCGAAAAAGCGAGGAAAGTTGCCAAGATAACCGAAACTAAAAGAGAGAGAAATACATAAAGAGAGAAACCATGGTGTACCCGAGACCAAATATAGGTCATCAAATTCCGAATGGCATCACTCCATGGAAACCAAACTATTCACCACGAAAGTGCGCGCCATAAAAACAATAATAATGAGGGCCCATCCGCAGGGCCGAATTACCCCCCCCCCCCCCAATACAATGCATCCAAATAGATAGATATTTATCCGTGCTCTCAACAGTACACATACACACATAATCAGATAACAAGTATAGAAGACGTCTGTCCAAACAAAACGGCGCAACAAAATGGAGACAGGGAACAGAAGGGCAGCGGAGAAGAAAAAACGTGCGGTCTAAT
The DNA here is from genome assembly GCA_963966185.1 of Rhabditoides inermis. Lineage (NCBI taxonomy): Eukaryota > Metazoa > Nematoda > Chromadorea > Rhabditida > Rhabditidae > Rhabditoides > Rhabditoides inermis. The sequence continues at coordinate 110,584 of CAWZYM010000417.1, forward strand.
GCATTTCTGATACGCATTCAAAATAGACGGACGGGGTTACCTACACCGGAAGAGAACGCGCGCGCGCATAACTTGTTTACCAGTTACCAAATCCACCGAATCCGACGCTACCAAATCATACACACCGGGGCCGGAATAATACTACCACCAATTCTCCTCCGTGCCACAAGGCTGCTACACTATCTCCCTACACCCTCCCTCTCTCTCCATTCTACAACAAAGGCAGAGAGACGGTGTTGGTGAAAGTGCAAGCCTGTAAGAGGTGGAAGACATACACACCACAACGTGTCAGAATCCCGCTCCAGAATCGGCGGATGCCGGCATCGTCCGGTACGGTTGGAGAAAGGGAGTGGAAGGGGAGAGATGGAAGAGGTGAAAGGAGGGAGGTGGAACTGACAGGGAGGCTGATAACTCCGCATCCAACGCCTTTGCCTCGAGCGCATCTCCATCTCTGCCCATTCTACAACAGAGTGACAGAGTGGACATGGACGGTGGAAGTGGAAGGAAGGAGGTGGAACAGAGAAGTGACCAGGTCACTCCGCATCGAGTGCCTTTGCCTTGAGCACAGCGGGCGCACTGGTGGGCGGGAGGAGGCGCAGTTCGGTCACAATGGCGGTGATCAGGTCGGAGGGCACCAGCTCGCACTGCAGGGGCTTCGAGGAGAGAAGGGCCACGCGGCCGTACGACTGCACCTGCAACGGGGGATGTCTCTCTCTCTCTCTCTCTCTCTCTCTCTCTCTCTCTCTTTCTCTCTTTCTCTCTCTCTCTATGTCTCTCTCTCTTAAATAACATGAATGCAGGTCAAGTGGACAATAAGTGTAAAAGTAGGTTATGTAACAAAACAACTACTTTTGACTTTAAATACGGCAAAATGCAATAGCCTATGAAATAGATGTGCAAATAGATGTGCAAATTCCATTCCATTTCTTTTCGTCACGGCGGCCGGTCGGGTGCATTTCTCGCTCTCCCGGCCGTCGCTGCCGCATGTTCTGGAAGCCTCCGTGAGTCACGACTGGGCCCGCACGGAGAAGCCCGATGGAGCGAAAGGACGTCATCAACATCGCCGTCCTCAACGCTCGCTCTCTCCGGACAGAGAGGAGACTATTGGAGCTGGAGGAGGCCGTGAACAAGGTGAAAGTGGACGTTCTCGGGCTCTGCGAAGTCAAGCGCGACGCACCCGGGCAACGTCTTCTGAACCAGAGCCGGTACGAATTCTACCACACCGGAGGAGGAAAGAAGCATGGCGTGGGTTTTCTATTGAGCCCCGTCTACGCGAACCGCGTCGTCGGATTCACTGCCGTCTCACCGCGGTTGTGTTTCGTCGACCTGGATATGGAGGAGTACACGTTACGCGTGGTTTGCGTCGAGACCACGTCGTACACGGATGAAGATTACGAACGCACTCTTGAAGCCTTGGATGACTGCACCCGCCCCGGTTCCAAGCAGAAGAGCCCCCGGGGTGGTGGATCGGTAAGCGTTCGTCGGTCCGAATCCGGGGTTCGCTGCCGTTTCCGCGTAGTTGTCCTCGGTGACATGAATGCATCGCTGGGAAGAAGAATCGTGGACTCGGAGCGCTGCGTTGGCCCGTATGGATACGGTGCCAGAAACAGAAGAGGAGAGATACTGGCTGAGTGGCTCGAGAGCAACGGATGGATCGCCGGAAACACCTACTTCTGGAACCGGACGGGGCGACTCTGGACTTGGAGATCTGCCCAAGGTACTCGCTCTTGTTATGATTTCGTTTTCATGCGGAGTCTTGACGGAGTGAGGAGCTGCCGGGCTTTGAACCAGTTCGACTTCCGGTCCGACCACCGGATGGTCCGGATGGAGCTGCGAGTCCACCTGCCCAAGAGGAAGCCGAAAACGAAAGGAAGATGGAAAACGAACTGGAAAGAATACAGAAAGGAGATTGGAGATTTGCTGTCGAGGACGCCGCTGCCGCGCTCGTCGGATGCTACGGTACACTACCGTATCCTGTGCGACGCAGTGAAGGACGCGGAATGGGCCACTTCAACATTCACGCCGCCTGATCCGCGCCTGTCAGATGCTACTATGGAGCTGTTCAGGCAAAGGAGACTGCTGCTAGGAAAGGACGACTCGGCTTCCCGCATTTCACTGACTCTGATCAACAAGGCAATTCGGTCTGCCATCGAGAAGGATTTGGAGAGACGCCACATAGCACTATACCGGAGAGGAATCGCGTCAAGGAAGGCACTGCGAGGACAGGAGGTCTCGAGGACGTTGATGGGACACCTACGTGCCGTCGACGACACGATCGCCACCCGCCCCGCTGACGTCTGCCAAGTTATCCGGCTCTTCTACAACGCTCTCTTTGACACTGCCTGGCTGCCGTTCCCGACGTTCGACGTGGATGAACCGCTACCGGAGGAGTTTACTGCCGAGGAGATTCGTCGCGTCCTGGTGCTGATGAAGAGGAATGTCGCTCGAGGACCTGACCGGATATCTACGGAGAGTCTGTTGTACGCGCCGCCGATACTACTGGAGTACGTTGCCGCGCTGTTCAACACCTGTCTCACTGGAGGGAGGATCGCTGACGACATGGCCGACTCCTTGGTATCGCTGCTGTACAAAAAGGGCGACCCACTCGACATCGGCAACTACAGACCGATCTCTGTGTCTTCGACGCTGCTGAAGCTGCTAATGCGGACTGTGCTCGCTCGACTACAACCGTCTTTGGAGGCGCAGCAGCCGCGGGAGCAGGCCGGTTTTCGGAGAGGATTCAGCTGCAACGACCATATTCTGGTGACGCGAGAAGTGATCTACAAACTCTATCGCCACGGCTACCACGGCTACCTGGTTTTTGTGGACTTTGCCAAGGCCTACGACTCCATCGAGCACAACGACACGTGGCTTGCGCTGAAGAGATGTGGAGTGCACCCCGCCTACATTCGACTGCTGCAGAGTATCTACAACGATGGCAAGACGAAAGTGAACGTTCGAGGGACACCGGCCGAAATCGAAGTGAAGAAAGGTGTGCGCCAAGGCTGCCCGCTATCTCCTCATCTGTTCAACTGCGTGCTTGCTGAAATCTGTGCCAAGATGGACTTCGACTTCGTTGGAGCCGGACTGGACATTGGAGGACAGAAGCTGACTCATCTCTGTTATGCTGACGACATCATCCTTTTTGCACGTTCGGCCTCGGCTGCAGAAAGGATGCTGGAGGAACTCGCGGAGAAGAGCAGCGACTACGGGCTGTACGTGAACAGGAAGAAGACGGTGGTCATGAGCAACGGACCGAAGAAGAGCATCAGACTGGACGGAGGAGAAGTGGAGTACGTGGACAAATTCGTCTACCTGGGCCGCTCTCTTAGTTTTCTGGCTGACGATCGAGTGGAGGTGACAAGGAGGATACAGGCTGGCTGGGGCGCTTTCTTCCGCCATAGCCAGTTCCTGACGCTGAAGAGTGCGCCGATGCGACTGCGGAGGAAAGTATTTCGGATGGCAGTTCTTCCCGCACTCACCTACGCTGCCGAAACATGGAGTCTAAGGAGAGAAGACCTGCAGAAGCTGAGAACTGTCCAACGACGAATGGAACGAAAGATGCTCGGGTTGACTCTGCTGGACAAAGTGCCGTGCAAGGATATACGACGACTGACGGGATTACGAGACGTTCTGTGCGAGGCGAGATCAAGGAAGTGGAGGTTCGCCCGCCACATCATGACTTGCAACGACGACCGATGGACGCGACGCGTGATCGATTGGAACCCGCCAAGGAAAGGCAAGGCCGGTCGCCCCCATCTACAGTGGAGCGACGAATTCAAGAAGACGATTCAGACCAATAGGAGGACCCTCGAGGAGGAATGGAAGAGTGTGGCCGCGGACGCTGATGCGACAAGATGGAAGAATTTTGCTTCCCGGCGCTACTCTGTGAATGATTGATGTTTTGAGTTATGATCACATAATGCGATACCGGATAAATGTTGAATTGAATTGAATTGAATTGTGCAATGTATACAACAATTATCATACCATCTACAATTCACTTCATAACGTCTACTTGAAACATAACAATCCTAACTTATAACGTACACTTCCTCTCCCTCTCCCTCTCTCTTCCTCTCTCTCTCCTCTTCTCCCTCTCTCTCTCCCCTCTTACCTTGTCGACAAACTTGAATGTCTGCGCAGCCACCAGCAGGGGCACGTTGAACGCCTTGGCAGCCAGCGCCACCTGAACGGCGCAATTGAGAGCAAAACACAGAGAGCAAAAGCAAAACACAAACTATGTAGTTCGATAACCATGTCCTCGTCGGACGTCATACTATCCGGATATCCGGAATAGACACATTCCGTTTTCCCATTTCCATTCTCAAATTCGAGCACGAAATCATGTACTCTACGTTTCATAGCCAACAGACAAATCGAAAAAGTAGTTCATTTCAACATACCATCTAGATAATGTTGACCGAAAATACTCGCACACGTTTAGCGTCTACCAAGCATATAATATTTTGTTTTCCAGTTCCAGTTATCCAGAATCCAGACATAATGAGTTTCACGTTCTACAAAATACGAACATCGACGCAACATTGTAATCCGAAGTACATCGTTTGAATAAGTTCGTTTGAATAACATCGTTTGAATAAGTTCACATAGTTGCAAACATGATCTTTGGATATCGCTTATTAAAAATTCTGGCGCAAGCTCTATCCTGAGCCTAAAGAGCCCTCTCTCTCTCACCTCCCTCCCCCCCTCACCTGAAGACTTCCCTTAGGGGCGGCAACGCATCCATTCGAGAGAACCGCCGAGCAGCCGAGCAGCACCATCGAGCACTATATTTAGAATATTTATCTGGAATCAAGTCATCAAGTAGCACAGTACAACTATGTAAATTACGACAAGGTTACGGTAAAATACAGTAATGTAACGTCGATTGCGAGTCCCAATAACACGCATTTCGCTAGTTAGTCCCGAGGATGCGTAAGTGCTATTGGTGGTGCAAACGTCGAGAACAACCATCTCTGATTGATCGGTGAACATCTTAGAAAACCCAAGCAATCAAAAGACGGCGTGCAAAAACTTAGCGGCAAAAACTACAAGACTATCAAGATAAATCAACATGCAAAACGATATTCCCACTCCCCAACCATCAATAATCAATTGAATATCAGTATACACTCAACAACACCTCCGTGAACGGAAGACACAATGACACGAATAATACGTTTCCACAAATGTTCGTTACTGTGAAGTATCAACTTTGGTCAATTGGAGTTCGTCCAAACCGAAACGTATCAAATAAATCATTAGAGCAATTACCTTCCATGCACGACAATGCCAGCTTATTATAGAGCTCAAAATCAGGTGCTAAGAATATCACACCCACATTCTCTATAGCCCATCCGAGCGTCCTCACACGAGCTGTCAATACCCGAGTTCCCAAGCCGAAAAATTGCTCTGACCGATAAAAGATCAACATCTAGCGCGTCATAATCGTTACAACTCGAGTCATTCTCTACAAATAATAATAATAGACGAAATACCAACACCTCCAATATATGACTACCACCCACATTCTGCATGCATGGCGCATTCGAGCGCCCTCACACAATTCTCCATGTACGAAGCCAGAAAAGGGGTTTTTAATCGCGCTTCAAATGAATAATAATCATAATAATAATAATAATAATAATAATAATACAACCATCTACCACCCGCATTCTGTTCGGCGCACCCCACACAAATAAAAAACAACAACTTTATATTTGAAATATAAAAAAAATCTAAGAATATAAAAATACTACCACCCACATTCTGTTCGGTGCACCTTCACACAAACAAATAAAATAAATCTTCTTGTCAAAAATAAAACAAAATCTAAGAGTAAGGAATATTTCAATATTATGCCACCCACATTCTGTATGGCGCATCCGAGCGCCCTGAGGTCGCCGTAGTCGCAGCGAACGCCGCACGAGAGCAGAGAGCGCACGTGGCGGAGGCCTGTGGGCGAGGAATGATAGTATCATAAATATCGTTTATATTTATCATTATTAGTACTGTTTCTATCTATTATTATGGTATGACATCCTTACTGGCTTTCTAGAATCGTAACATCTAGTATTCTACCCTCTACTGCAACCCCATTCTACGTTTCACGCGGTTTATGAACGTAGAGAGTAACTTATTCAGCATTTGGATCAAATCATTTTTTTTATTTTATTTTGAAACAGTCAATTTAACTGATTGCTGAATAAATTCCGTCCCACATTCACGATCCGCTTGAAACGTATTTTAAATTGTCTACATTCACTTTCACATTATCTATACACATCCCTCATTAACCCTAGCACCGTTCAACAGTAATTCGAATAATCCTAAATTCAATACACGTCACATGGTAATATGTGTTTTGTCAGTGACTAAGTAAAGCGTGTGGCTTATTTCCATAAAATATGTTTCGCAAGTTATGACATATCTGAGTTATAGAATAACCTTTACAACATCGATTACAGGACATCAACTTTCGTCTACAGCATTCCATATTGAAACATATACTCAACGGAACTTCGCTTAATGTTTCGAGTGACTAGATCACTAGATCACACATCTCACTATTTTGTCAATAGCCAATTCAACTGATTGCTGAATATATCCCACCCCACCTTCATAATCCACATGAAACATATTTAAACACGAACATATCCACCACACTATAGTAACTATTGCACAAACCACACCAACCTAAACATCGTTCAACAGTGAATCAGTGATACAAACAATCCCAAACAATCAATACACATCCCTCTCCTCTCCTATCTCTCCCTCCTCGTTCTCTCTTACTCCCCCCTCTCTCTCTCCTACTCCCCCTCTCTCCCTCCCTCCCTCTCCCCCTCTCTCTCGTTCCCCCCTCCCCTCCCTCTCCTCTCCCCCCCCCCTCACCCCTCCCATTCGGCTGCGCGTCGAGCACCGTGTACCTATGTGCCTTGCCCGCCTCGTCCCCTGCTGCATCGACCAGCACGCGGTTCACCACCGGGCACCTGGAGAAATCGGAGGTCAGAGGTCAGAGATCAGAGATCAGAGATCATCTATATCCGGAATCGATGGCTAAATAGCAGACTGAAAGCAATTACATGGATCACTTTTTTTCCTGGATTGTTATATAGTGTTTTTATCCGGATTGTGATATATTTCAAACGGAAACACTCGCTTGACGACAGGGCACCTGGAGAGAGAACAGGGATAAGAGATTACAGATCATAGACCATAGATCTATCAGAAACAGATAGCTGCACATGACATCACACACAGTTGCACGCGGACTAAAGGCACCCGGTTCACGACAGGCTAGTAGCAGACAGACTTGTTTCCAATGGTTGAAAAGGATCAGACACAACCTCAGAAAGACCAGGGAAATGGTCAGGAAAGGGAGGAAACGATTCCAAGTTGAACTGTATACACAAACCGGTCCGATCATAATATGTTTCAAGTCTTGTACCGAACGTCGCACAGATTTATAACAACAATTCTGACCATATATCAAATTTACAAAGAAACTTTTTTTAATACCTCGCGCCATTTAGGTTGCACTTCTCTCATAAGCCCTCGCGTGCCAATATTTCTACAATCCAATGAGATCTCATTCGAAGTTAAGTGAAACAAACAAACAAGTAAACAAATAAACAAGTAAACAAACACACCAGCTGTAGGTGATGACGTGGCCGGCGCGGCTCATCTTGCGGCGGAGGTGGAGCGAGATCGCCTCGGGGGCCAGGCTGCAAGGAGGGAGTATCTCTCTCTCCCTCTCTCTATCTACTCTCTCTTTATCTATGTCTCTCTCTCTCTCTCTCTCTCTCTCTCTGTTTTCGCCCTCTATCTTTGTGTGTCTTCTGTCTCTCTATATAACACATTCGAATTGGGGGCCGGGTTGGCCAAGTGGATAGCGTCACAGCTTGCTAAGTGAACGGTCGCTGGTTCGATTCCCCTCGCGGGCAATTGTTCTACCGAATTCCACTACCTCCCGGTGGGGCGCGTGAACCCACTCTCACTCTCTGAGAGCCCTACCATCGGCGGCGGCAGTCTTTCAAGATCTTCTACCACGCCTCGCATCCGGAACTGGTCACTTCGCGATGTTCACGCCCATCTACCATGAACAGTCAGGACTCGCGCCGCACTGTTCCAGCCAAGGAGCCCCAATACCCCACTGTAGGATTGTGTGTGCTTCCAGATAACCCATCATGCTACCATTGTATGTACATGTCGGAATCAGGCTGATAAACAAACAAAACAAAACAAACATTCGAATTAGAAAGAATTCTTTAGTGATATATATATTGACACATCGATCACGATGAAGATGAATACCATAGAACTCCACAAATTGCCTTTTCCCCTTTCTCTCTCCTTTCTCACTCCTTCCCCCTCTCTCATTTTCTCTCTCCCTCTCCTCGCCCCCACCCTCTCTCACTCTCCCTCCCTCCCCCTCTCTCTCTACTCTCCTCGCCCCCCCCCCCTCACCCCAGGTTGTTCGCCGCGCAGTCATCGAGCCAGTCGTGCACGTCCGACAGACTCTGAAAATCAATATCAATCAATGAGCAAACTTCGAAACAACAACAAAAAAGAATGAAAGGAACATGCAACATGCAAAGGTGAAGAAGAAGAAGAAAACGTGCAAAGTAGTTCCAATTGATATCAAAAATCAAAAAATCAAAAATTTTATCCAGGATCTCTATACACATTCCAATGGTTTGGTTCGCTATGGAGCTGGTCCCGTGAGCATAATCTGCTTCCATTCGTCGCAGTCGTCTCTTCTTGCTAGTCTCGTCCAGGTCTCCCCGCTCAGTCCTTGTCGCTCCATCATCTCCTCCAAGTCGTCGCTCCACTTCACGTACGGCGCTCCCACTCTCCTCTTCTGTCCAAACGGTCTCCATTCAGTTACTCGGCGCGACCATCGGTTGTTGAAGTTGGCCACCTTCCTCGCCCAGCTCGCCTTCCTCCTCCAAGCAATCTCCATCACGTCCTTCATTCCCGTCAGTCCTCGTACAGTCGTATTCCTCATCCTGTCGCGCAGGCTCACATTCAACATCGCTCGCTCCATTCTTCGCTGCATCCGCCGCAGTCCCTCCTTCTGTTCCTCTGTCAACGCCCACGCCTCGCTTCCGTAGAGGACTCCCGGCAGTACGCACGTATACATCACTGCTAGTTTTCTCTTCATCGGCGCTCTCCTATGCGTCAGAAACCGTCGATGCTTGTTGAAGGCTCCCCATGCGCAGCCCATTCGTCTCCCCACTTCTGTCACGTCCTTGTCCTTGCTTATATCGACTCCCAGGTACTTGAACGACCTGACCGTCTCCAGTGGCACTCCTCGAAGGGTGATCGTTCGGTTGGATCCTAGCGTTAGCACCTTTGTCTTCTTATGGCTGATCCGCAGCCCGTATTGTTCACTTTCTCCACTCAGCTCGTTCAACATTGTCTGTGCTGTCTCCTTACTCCGCGCACATAGCACCACATCATCTGCATACCGTAGATGATTTAGGTACTCTCCATCAATCTTCACTCCTTTGTCCTCCCAATTCATCTTCCTCAAAATTTGTTCAAGAACTGCATTAAACAAGCACGGACTGAGAACGCAGCCCTGCCTCACTCCTCTCTTCACATTCACTTCGGCTCGCCCAGAGTTGACCTTGATTTCGTTCTTCGCATTCGAGTACACCTCTTCTAGTAGATTAATGACGTATCCTGGCACTCCTTGTCGATGGATCGTATTCCAGAGGCCATTCCAAATCACACTATCGTAGGCTTTCTCAAAATCCAAGAAGATGAGAACGAGGTCGTACTTGTAGGTGTAGCACTTCCAGATCAGCTCCTTGAGAGTGTGTACGTGCTCTATCGTCGAGTAGTTCTTTCTGAATCCCGCCTGCTCCTTTCCTTGTTCTGCATCCAGTATCGGCTCCATTCTCCCCAGTAGCACCCGCGTCAGCAGCTTATACAGCGACGGCAGCACGGCGATAGGTCGGAAGTTGGAGAGGTCGCTCAGATCCCCGCTTTTCGGGATCAGAGTAGTAATAGAATCGGCAAACATCGGCGGTGGCCGCCCTTCCTCCAGGATCTTATTGAAGAGGCGCACGATCGAATCTAGCACTTGGTCTCCGGCGGCCTGCAGCATCATGGTCGATATCCGATCGATACCAGGGGCAGTTCGTCTTCTCATTCTGGCAAGGTGGTGTCGCACTTCAGAGTGTAGAACAAGTGGCGGTGGCTCCGCAGGCGGCTTCGGCTCCAGCGCCACCGAGGTCGGGTTGGTGAAGAGCAGCGTGAAGTACTCGCTGATTCGAGCCTCGAGTTCTTGTTGCGTGCGTGTAAGACTGCCGTCGTTATTTTTGATCTTCCACATGACCGTAACGTTCCAATTGATAACAAGAACAAAACATGCAAAGGGAAAGAAAACGAAAACCAAACAGAAACCATGCTGCGTTGAAACCACACAACACACAGAACAGAGACATGAAACCGAACACAAAACCATGCAAAGTTGTGGGCACCAAAACACACTCACCACACAACACACACACAGGCACCACAACACAACAGGATACAGGACAGATAGAAATAGGACAGATACAAGTTCTCGTTCATGCCGTGCCTGTGCTCGCCCTCGCACCCCGTCCTCTCCCGCTCCTCCCGCCCCTCCCCCGAGCTTGTTGATCTCCTTCTTCAACTGACGCACCAAGTTCCCCAGGGCATACGGAAGGGGGTAGCGGCCTGTAACGTTATTATTGTATTATTATCATTATTGTATTATTAATGTATTATTAAGGGTGTAGCGGCCTGCAAATGCAAGTTCATATAAAAAAAAAGATATATGATGAGGAGCGCCAACGCCAACGATGATCTAAATGTTGATCTACGGAGAGCGGTAGTAAACTGCTGTTTGCCACAACCCACACCCCCAAGCCCAACCAACAGTTGATATCGATACCATCACATTTCCATTTCACTTACGTACGCAATCCCACAACATATACGATTCATCTCCAGCTCATCAACCCATAAGCTTACAATTATCAATCCGTTCACTCGTTCGACAAAACACAACATCATCGTTTCCGTTCCTCCCGTCTTTCTACTCAATCCGTATCTCATGAATGCACATCCAATAATCCTTCTCCCTTCCTCCCCCTCTCCCACTCTCTCTCCTCTTCCTCCCTCCGCCCTTCCCTCTCCCGTCACTCTCTCTCCCCCCCTCTCCTTCTTTCTATCCTCTCTCTCCCTCCCTTTCTCCCTCCCCTCTCCTCTCACCCCCCTCTCCCCCACCATCCATCGTCAGGTGTGCCAGCTGTGGCCGAATCGCCTGATCGAGGTCGTGTCCGAGGGTCGACGAGTCGGCGACGGCGGCGGCCCGCTCAGCCGTCCACCACGTCAGGTACTGCAATCGGGTCGGTTGTATTGAATAGTCATTCCTTCAAATTAATGTGGATTATATTATATTATACACGCGTCTGCCGTACCACGGCCCGGATAGTTGCACAGCGCCCCTAGACCTAAACACCAAACAACTCGGAACGAGAAGCCAGATATCAAATGCCAGCATTTTTCACAGTTTTCAACAATCCAGGACACCTACGTTCCACACTCCCTACATATCTGACAACAAATATCCAGAGTATTACATTCTTCATAAATTCCTTAGAAAACATAAACAAGCATTTCGCCGCTTTTGCAAAACTCAGCACACCTATGTTTTACACTACCTACATAACACACAACAAATATTCAGAATAATTCTTTCCCGATAAACGTAACTACGTAACAAAATCATCAACAATCATTTCCACACTATCCCAAAAACTCAGTACACTCATGTTCCACATCCAAACTCCCTACATAACACACAACAAATATCCACGGTAATATATACGTTCCTCATAAACATAACAAAATCATAAACAATATCTTCACCACTTTACCTCAGAAACACATGCTCTAGCACAGCATTCACTCACTCAATCAATCAATCCCTCCCTCCTTACCTACTTGAATGCGGAGATCAATCCATCAATCCCACTCAATAAATCAATAGGCCCCTTGCCCACCTGCTTGAAGGCGGCGATGAACTCTGCGCACAGCTGATCCAACTCGTCGCACAGTCCGACCTCGCAGCGGACAGCCAGGGTGAGGAAGGCGGGGTGTATGTGGGCAGTGGAGGGGAGGGGCGAGGGAGGGAGGGAGGGGTCGGCTGGAATGGAAGAAGAGACTCTCTCTCTCTCTCTCTCTTTCACTTCTCACATTCTCTCAATTCGACGAGAGAGTAACGATTGTGGTATGATTAACATATAGCAGCAGCAGCTCTCTTTCTCCCCCTCCCTCCCTCCCCCTCTCTCTCCCTACTCCCTCTCCTTCCCTCTTTACCTCCTCCTCTTCTCTCTCTCTCTCTCTCCCTCTTCTCCCCCCACCCACCAGCCTTCTCCTCCTTCCTGCCGACCGTGGTGAGGTTCTCCTCCGACCCACTCTTCACAGTGTTCGAAGTCAGGTCTGAATTATGAAATATGAAACATCGAAAAAAGGAAAACATACATGTTATGTTTCACTACTCGGCTACATACACTTGCCAAAGAAACGCTTTAATGCTATAGTTGCGATCCGACGTTCCTCAAATTTTCAATACTTGACCGCTCACATGTATTCCTTGAGTCAAAACATTGAACCTTGTCAGATCTGCGCATCTGCGAATTGCGAGAATGAAAATTATTATAAAACATAAATGATACGTTTCACTACTCGGCTACATACAGCGCGCAAAGTAGCAGTTCAATAAGTCAGTATTTCTGAACACCCTATTTCAATATGTTTCAACCGCACACATTCATCTCGAAACTCGAAACGACTCAAACTCGCCATTGGATTGGACACGCCTACGACTTCCTAGAAGTTCGAGCTTTGCAGATATGAGCGGGGAATTTTCTCTTAATGTTGAACATGCCGACGAAAGTGAACAATTCATATACAGTAGTACTTTTTCAAAATACCGTACTCCTACAGTTTGCAGTACCACTCACCTAACTGGCTAACTGCACCTTCATCTTCAAATGCAGTACTGAGTAGAGTACTCCAAATACAGTAATACAGTAATATTTACAGTACCACTTACCAAACTGCACCTTGGTCTTCAAACACAGTACTGAATACTCCAAATACAGTACCACTTCCAGTACCACTGACCACTCACCAAACTGCACCTCCTTATACAGTACTCCAAACCAATATACCATACTCCTTACAGTTTACAGTCCCACTCACCAAACTGAACCTCCTTGGTCTGTCCCTGTCCGCTCGCTGCGCCGTGCTGCTTCTGCTTGAGGGCCGACTTGCCCTGCTGCTGCTGGGCAGGCTGCTGAGAGTCCTGAAGGGATTAGAAACAATTAATGTTTAGAATATACCGATATTATAAGACCAAACAAGTGTACAGTAAACTGGCGGGAATATAAATCAAAGCAAACAACTCGTCCGGATAAATCACATCGTGATCAAGAAGGAAGTAGGAAGAGACTACAGCACTTTCTCTTTGAATGGACCACTCTCCACTCTACCGTGCTGTTTTATACACGATACACCTACACCCCCCTCTCCCCTCCCTTCCTCTCACTCTGCCACATACCTACACGCACAGTCCACTCTCCACCCCCCCCCCCCTCCACTCACCGCCTTCTTCCCTCCCTGTCCTCCTCCCCCTCCTCCCCCTCCTCCTCCCCCGTTCTGCTGCTGCTGACCACCCCCTCCGGCCTGTTTCTTCGCCGCAGTCGCGGCAGCTGCAATGCTCATTAATCGATTAATCATATCAAATCAAAGATTCATCGGGAATCGTGATAGCTCCCTCTCCTCCTCCCACATTTTGACATCACAATATTTTATACAGATGACTTTAGATCACTGATGTTATGTTATGTATGGTCCGAATATCATAACTGAATACTATTGCGAAAATAAACGTATGCGTATAGAACTATATAATATGAAACATACAACACAAAGAAAAATCGGAACACATCGCCGTACCAAAAACTACACAAACAATAAACGCAAACCACAACGATCAAACTACAGACTACAAGCTACGGAACCCACCCTTCTGTGCGGCCTTGGCTGCTTTGGCGGCGGCGCGCTCCGCCATCACCTCTTCGCGAGGCTTGTCCCCGCCGGGGGCAGGCGCCTGCAAGGGAGAGCGTGTGTCTGTCTTTCTCTCTGTCTCTCTTTCCTACTCTCTCTCTCTCTCTCTCTCTCTCTCTCTTTCCCACTCTCTCTCTCTCTTTCTCTCTCTCTCTCTCTCTCTCTCTCTCTCTATATATATATATATATATATATATATATATATATATATATATATATATATATCTCCCCCACATTTCTAATAAGTAGTTTTTCTATCTACTTCAAAGATGGCACAGCGATTGCTACAACACACCGAGAGAGACCATCTCAGATAATGGTGAAACCTATCCATCGCTGTTCCGAAACGAGAAACCGAGCATCAAAACAGTGCGTCAACTACAGTCAAATAAAACCAACGAAGCCCCCTCCTAATCGAGCTGGTTCCCTGGTGCACTGGTGCACTGGTTCCATGGTGCCCTGGTGACTCACCGCCGCAGCTCCTCCCGCCGGCTTGGCCTGCTGCTGCTGTCCCTGTCCCTCCGACTCTTTCTTCAACTTCGCTGCCTCGGCTGAAAGAAAGATTGTTTATTTGTGTTTTGTATGTTTTAGAATTGTATAAAATGATAGCAAACAATGTATATTTAATGGAGATGCTACTACTGGTTAAAATTTTGTAATGTCTCCACTGATCACATTCAAAAAAGGTTAACTGATGTTTGGTCACCTGCACAAAATATGCTTCAACCCAATACTAACCGAATTCAAAATATACTATCACTAGTTCCAGGCGTTTCTCCCCTTCAAAGCGATTCAAAAACTAATTATATAATATGTATTCACCCGTGGATGCATTCTATTCTTCTTCTTTTCCCCGCGGCGTGCGGTCGGGTCCTCATTTTGCCCCACCGCCGCCGCATGTTCGGTCATCGACAAGAACCCTTCCCGAGTAACCAGTGAGGCGGCGGGAAGTATTCTCATGTGGAAGCAGCTATGGCGCAAGGAGATACCGATTGGCACGGAAGCAAAGAAAACCTGGAGCTTACCACGTCAAGAATGGTACTCTAATGGTCCAGGAATGATTATCGATCCAGTATCATCTTCCCACCACTAACCTCGTCAGCCTACCTGTCTTTCCCCGGCGTTAGCCTACTATGTATCTAGCATCTTATGCACTACTGTATGCATACATCCCGGCGCTTTGAGAAGTTAATTTCCGGATGATGACTTACGTACGGAAGATTAAATGATCTCGAAGTTACGAAGTTATGTTTTTGACCATACGTACGAAATGGAAAAGACCCGAGCGGAGTTATGAACCGGTAACAAGCGGAGAGCGTATTAAATTCAAAAAAAAATCATGAAGACATGGATGGTGCACCGGTTTAAAATTTAATTTTCGTACGTTTGATATTTTTCCCAAATGAAGTAATTTACGCTCTTTCAAAGCAGTAAAAAAGAAATGTGAGGGACCAAATAAAAATCTAGCTTCTCAAAGTGACTCACTCTGGACTCAAAGAATCTCAAGCAACTTTGTCAGCTACTTCTCTCTATTCTAATATTTAATTTTCGTACGTTTGATAGTACCAACCTTTTAGTAATAAAATAACATAAATTCATGCATAGTTACAGAATTATGTGTTACCTGTGTGGTGAGATAGGTAGGTCTGGGATTTGGGTCGTGATATAATAATGATAGCGGTTCACAACTCCGATCGGGATTTTCCCTACGTACTACGTACGGAAAGTTTGAATCACTTCTCACATGTCTCTATGTATGACTGTATGCTTCATATCATTATTATTGTGTTGTCATATTCAGATATAACGAATCCGGATAAACGATTGATTTGATTCGATGTATTCACTCGATTTTCTTAGCTGCATTTTACAAAACAACCTAATAACCAACCTTTCATCTTCATACCAAATAACATCACAATCCATCCTTCATTTAAAAAATAACAATCTCACCAACCACCCTTGATCGTCATACCAAATAATATAACAATACTTCTTTTTTAAAAACACTTAACAACCTAGCCACCCACCCTTCATTCATATAAAATAACATAACAATCCATGCTTCAGTAAAAACCTCACAACCCACCCTTGGCCTTCTTGGCGCCCGCTTCACAACTATTTTATTTCTGTGAATAACTTTTCTTAATAAGCATTCGAAAAGAACATATTTGAAACAAAACAAACCACCCACCCTTTATCTTCTTGGCGTCTGCCTTGGCCTTCCTCTCGGCCTGTATCTGCTCCCTGCTCTTCTCCTCCTCCTCCACCGCCCCTCCCCCTCCTCCCCCTCCCAGATTGAGCTGCTCGATCTGCTGCACCACGTCGCCCGCGAGCTGATACGAGGCGACAATCAGACGCGCGATCTACGGACGACGGGGCCACGATGCAACAACTTATTTATCTGCTCTTAAGTGCGGACAGTGTCTTTGATGGAGCAGATTTTTATAGTGATCTACATGCGGGCCAGGATGTGTGGAAGAATTTGTACGTAATCAAACCAGTGTTCATGGGATTGAACAGAAAGGGTATTGAGAAGCGATAATCAGAGGGCCGATCTACGGAGAGGGGGCAAGGTTGCGGGGTAGAGATTGAGTATTGACACTGAGTGATGGTATTACTTGCTGATGCGAAACGACAGCTATCGAGAGAACTCAACTCAACGTGTAACGGACATGAATAAAGAAAGTTTGAGAATTTCAAAGTGATGCAAAAGGCAATGTAAAAACTACCTCGTTCTGCTGTAGAGGCGTGGGCGGCTCGGGCTTGGCCTTGGCGGACTCGCCGGACAGCTTGCTCGCCGCTGCCGGCTGCTGCTTCTGCGGCGTCGTCGACGCGTTCGCGTTCTTTTTCTTCCCACCCATACTGATGGCTGGAATACAGATGTATAATACAATAAAAACAGAGAGATGAAGGGATGATGCAATTTCTCAGCGCACTGCTGATTTGAACACCTTTCACGAATGTTGGACAGAAGGTAAACAATTCATGATAGATTAATTGTTAACGACAAGAGTAACACACAACAATACAAAACATGAAAGAACGAAACAAAAATAATACAAAAGGCAGCTCGGCCGGAGAGTGAAGATTGTGCACTTGTCGTGAATAGTCACTTTAGTAGTGACACTTTCAGTAGTATGCACAACTTCTATATTTGTTTGCGCGCGCATCTTTTTTGTTGTTTATTGTTATGTTATTGTTGTTGTGTTCTTCTGCTGGTTACTTAATCGAGGTGATTACATATCAGGCGCTTCTACGTAGCTTCGGCTAGGACGTCGTGGCTTCTTCTCAGCGCGAATTCATCTTCAACCGAAGTGAGGTGAGGTATGGTTTCATGTGTTTAATTATACCTTCGTATAAACAACATGTTTTTTAGTGTTGCTGTTATTTAGGTTATTACGTTTTCTATTGTGCACGCTCCATAGCGGTATGAGTTCATCTTTTTTATGATGATCTCTTTCTTCAAAATACACCGAAAATGGTTCATCAATCATCAAAACGTATAAACGCAAATCGTTGACAAAGATGCATAACTAAAGCACACAGAACATTTCTACCATATCGGAAGTACTATAGTTTATCGTTCGTTGAATAGAGTTTCTCATGTGTTATGTATTCTCAAATCTCACTTCAATGATCAACATCAACACCAGAAAACGATCACAGTTTTAATAAAACTAAATAACACGTCACAAATTATACAATCAGAGAAACAAATACATTTAAATCATGGGAGACTGTCCGTACTGTTGTCTCTCTTTTGCGGGTACCGCGGCGAGCAGTGTCCGAAACTCTTTCACTTCTTTGTTGAGCATCTCCTAAACAATCGAATATCGAACATTACCTTTCAACGATCAATTATTTCACGTTCACTTACCACGCGCAATGCCTCAATCTCTCTTTGTTGTGTAGTCAGCTGACCCACGAGGGCGTTTTGCTCATCGCTTGTAAGAAAACCCGTCTATAAAAACAAACGCTGGTCAAGCGTTGAGATTCTATTCAAGTACCTGTCCCAGTAAGTTTGGATCCTTCCTGTACTCGATCAGAATTTGATTACCGAGTGACTCGTCCCACTTAGGGTTACTTTGGTTTGGCATTATTTTCTTTGTTTTCACCATCTAAAATGTGACGATTATTTTCGTTCAGTTGCTTCAACTCACCTTGGCGCAAATTCTCTTTATCGTCGTTCCATCTTCGTTGAATGAGGTCACCCATCTAAATATTGCATATATTAAACATTCACAGATACACGGTACTTGTGTTGGTTTGTATATCTCTGGAGCAGTAATTTATCTGTGCCCGTAGTTGATTTAACTAGATTGTCGTAGTTCAGTTGTCTGAAATGTTCGAAATCATAATGAAGCATTAAACCAGCACCTAAATTACCTGGAGGCTTCGGGCATTCTACTTTTCTCTCCGTAAATGCTCATATAATTAAGGTACGTTGGTGTGGTCATACGACGAAATTGCAAATCCACGTTACAGATCCACTAAAACAACAAAAAATGAGTAGTTATTATACGAGTTGACGGAGATGTATAGAATATAAGGTCTGATGTGATAAAGCTGTATACAATTCAACAAACTTACGATATCCGCCGTGATATTCAGCGAATAGATATCCGTTATGTGCGGTTCCGGTGGTGTTAGGGTCGTTCTTTTTATCATCGGTTTGAAGAGAGCTGTCACGTTGCACGCCAACACTAATATCCACACGATTTCGCCAATCATTGTTTCTATAAAAAAAATAACGGAATGACACAAGACACTTTTAAAAGTCCGTGATATGATAAGTAATATCTATTGTCGTTCTCGAACTAGATTATATGCTCTAGAGCCAACATATTTATGAGCATTTCATGGTTGTCGCGAGAAGGCGTTGGTGACGTTGTGATTCTGGATATACGGTATTGGCAATTGATGATTTTGTGTTTCGATGTGTCACGCGTCACGCGCGCGGCACGATTCTAAGAGAGTGCTAATGCTATTTCTAATCTCATAATGCTCACTTCGTACTTCGTAGTCATAAACACTTGAATCGAACGCTATGTGCTATGCTAATTTTTAATGAAGTCATTTCGTAGTTTCGCTCATTAATTGTTTTAACGTGATAGCCTTGATCTGACACTAATATAACTAATTTTGAAGAAAAAACTTCCTAATATTGAGAATATAGGTCCCTCACACATGTTTACGAAAAATAACTATCTATCGGAAATTGATTCATGAATACTGTTGCTTCTAGTCCACTAAGACGTGTTTTCTTTATGGTTTCTCCGTCTTCCCACCACACATAATTTGTTTATGTTTATAGTTTCTCAGATTGTGGTATCACATGATCTTGCTGGGAGCTGGGTAACAAAATGATGGAAGATGCAGCATGCTTGTCAACTTTATTGTATCAAATTATAGACAATGTTATTGAGTCGACTCGACAACGTTCAAATTGCCGGCGAATCTGCGTACTGTTTGCGGAGTGCCGGGTTCTTGTTTTTGGCGAGCGTGTCCTTGCTGAATTGGATTTCGTCTTGCAGCATTTTCTGAAAAATTGTCTGTTAGTAACAATATGATATTGAGACAAAGATGTTTTCTTGACACTAACCGCTCTGAGCTTCTCCTTCTCGTGCTTCCTCCGGTTGAGCTGGTTGACGAGGGCGACTTTCTCTTGCCGGGCCAGATGGTTCAGTTCCCCGATGATCTTCTCGTCCTCTGCGTAGTAGTCCACCAGTTGGTTGCCGAGCGACTCGTCCCACTCTCTATTCTTCATATTCGGCTGCACTTTGATCGTGCTGACGACCTAAAGAGTGTAATAACGGATAGAAAGTTCTGTAAGTTCTGTTTCAACGCGATCTGTCCATTTTCGCGGCTTATGTCATTCTGAAAATTTTCGAATTAACGGAAATAACTGAAAGAGTTTATTTATTTTGAGTGACGCAGAGTTCTGATCGATAAGAGGTGCTACTGTTAAAGGTTGAAAAAGTAAACTGTTTCTACATTCTTTAAAAAAAATGTCCTGGATCCCCTCGACGCACCTGCGCGCACAGCCGCTGCTTCTTCGTTCCGTCCTCCATCCACGATGTCACCCATCTACAGATACAGTACAGGTTTAATCATTAGTTCCACCACCACTCATTGCGTACATTCGTACACCTTCGCATTTGAGTGCGAAACATCGTGCAAAAACAAAAGTGCGAAACATGTTGGATCTAATCGCGTGCTCTCGATGTCTATGAATTTCCAGCCGTTTCGCACTCTCTTCACATTTGCGCTCTCCAATGTCGGCAAATGATTTGCTTTAACCGACCCACCTGTGCTGGTTGGTGTAGTGCTTCAAGATGTTTTTATCGGCTTCACTGGAGTCTCGAATCAACGCATCGTACCGCTTTGCTCTGTGAATAAATACACCACGTATTTATAGCACGATTCTCTACCGTTCCACGGGCGTGATCTTTTCGTAAATTGTGATTCCGAAAATGTCCCGGTACTTTGTCAGAGCTTGTTTGGACAGTCGGAAGAATCGCACTTCAACATTGCATATCCACTAAATCACAGGTGAAAAGAGGTGTCATTCCTAAACAACAACTGACAATGTCCGCTGTGACCGAGAGCGGAACGAATTCTGTCGAGCGATCCAGTGGCTCCTTGGTCGTCTTGAATTTCGTTGGTTTTGAGAGAGATGCACATTGCGTGATCGAGACGGCAAGGATACACAACGTGAGATAGCGCATGCTTCGAAATGAAGAGTTCATCAAAGATCGCGTATTTATACGGTACTGAAAAGTTTGCAGATTCACTGTGGTTCGCACGAGAAAACGTTGGAAATGGTGTATTAATCGTGCTCGTAACTCATGAGAGAATCGATGCGCGACGCGCATAGTGGTGGGGAACTGTGAAACTTTGCCGACGCAAACATGCCACGTGTTAAATGTTATAACGAATAAGCAATTCATAAAAATGACATTGTGATTGTCACTTTCTTAAATCATAATATGTACAACCAGACACGGAGATCACTTTCTGTAGTCTTGCACCGCAATAGCTGAAGGGCGCGATGCCTGCGGTGTTAAAAGAGAGTAAGAGATTTATGGTTTTTTTATGTTCCTTTCCAGTCTCCCCATCCGCGATGAACGACGCGCAGCGGGACGAACTCGCGGCCATCGAGAGCATCTACCCCGATCTGGTCAGCTACGAGTCGGAGAGCAGGGTGAGGGAGAGAGAGAGAGAGAGAGGGAGGGGAAGGGAGAGAGATGTTGTTTGTTTATGTTGTTTATCATCCCGATGTCCGATTCTGTGTTACAATAGCATGGCATGATGGGTTAGTTAGGGTAATCTGGTAGCACACACATAATCCTACGAGGGAGGGAATTGAGGCTCTTTGGGCGTGAACACCGCGAAAAGAAAATCGCATCAGTTTTATTTGAAACTAAATATGGATTATCTGTTAAAAAGTACTTGCGTAAAGATATTAAGTTTGTTTTGACCCAATTCAACAAAAGCGCATGCATAAAACGTTTACAAATACTAACACAAACCTGCGCCTCTCTCTCCCCCCCCCTCTCTCTCTCTCTGTCTCTCTCTCTCTCTCTCTCTCTCTGTCTCTCTCTCTCCTCTCTCTTCTCTCTCTCTCCGTCTTCTCTCTCTCTCTCTCTCTAATATGGACGTATGACGTTATTCATTTGTATTGTTATATTTCATCTGTTAGTGTCCACTGTCCGTTATGCGCAGGTTTGTGTCAGTATTTGTGAACGTTTTATGCATGCGCTTTTGTTGAATTGGGTCAAGACAAACTTAATATCTTTACGTACTTTTGAGTTTCATAGAAATTTCTTTGTTGAATTTCATAGAAATTTCTTCTCTTACTGATTCCCAAGCTCTGTCGTTAATTAGTACGCACGGAACTATTATGTGACACATTTTATGATGT
This sequence comes from Rhabditoides inermis, assembly GCA_963966185.1. Lineage (NCBI taxonomy): Eukaryota > Metazoa > Nematoda > Chromadorea > Rhabditida > Rhabditidae > Rhabditoides > Rhabditoides inermis. The sequence continues at coordinate 132,629 of CAWZYM010000417.1, forward strand.
GACGCACAATGTTGCGTGTATATGTAACTATATTTTTCTTGGTATTGTATAGAAACAATTTTAATCGACACTTCTCTGAATTTCGGTCGCCGTGGAGTAAGTGCATGTCTGCGCTCTCTGCCGACAGCGTGCTCTCTCGCGATTTCTCTGCGCGCCCTGCCCGCCTGCTGGGAGAGAGAGCTAGCCAGAGTGACGGGAACCACCCACTCACACGCTGGCCTGCCGATTCATGGGTGAGCGAGATCGCTCATAACTTCTTTCGGCGAAAAGATACAAAGATGCCATTAATTAGTGATCTGGCCTACGGAACCGTGCGAATCTAACTAACATGAATTAGATGAGTTCACATTCCTGCTAACATGATTTTTGAATATCGCTTCTTGAAAATTCTGGCGCGAGCCCTATCCTAAGCCAAAAGAGAGGGCGCTGCGCGCCCTCTCTAATTTGTAGTGAGCGTGTGTGCGGAGTTTTGAGTTTTGCCATGGTGTGGTTGGTGTGGACAGTTCGTTAGCTAGTTAGCTTACATGACTTTGACAGTCATCCTTATTTGGATACCTGCAGGTGGTGGTGCGTCTCTCGAACCCGTCCCGCTTCCTGCGACTCGTCATCACTCTGCCGGCCGGGTATCCGGAGAGGTGAGGGAGGGGGGGGGAGGATGGGAATAGGCCGGATGGGGATGGGGGAAGGAGAAACGGAGAAGGAGAAAGAAAGGGAGTGGACAGGGGAAGTAGAAGGTGGGAAGGAGGAGAGCGAGAAGGAGAAAGATAGGGATGAGAAGTAGTAGGTGGGGTGTGGGGAGGAGAAGAGGGAGAAATAGAAAGAAAGAGAGGAGAGGGAGAAAGAGGTGGAGGAGGAGGAGAACACATCGAAGCTATCTCGGATACTGCTTGCACTGTACATACCTTTTTAAGAATAGTTTCGTGATTCCAGCTGCGCTTCGTTTGTTAGATTCCGACTATCTAACGCAGTATTGATGGGGGTGAGAATTGTGTTATCAACTAGCGTTAGAACGGATTGAAAAAGGGGTTGCTATTCTTCGGTTCCTGTCATTCTAAATGACTTAAATGACGTATTATTGGTGGAATTGGTTGTCACCCGTATTGTAGGAATAGAAGATCGTCTTTGTTTCGTAGTCGTAGTAAGTGAGTACTCGTTATTCGAAGGAGAGAGAGAGAAAGAGAGAGTGAGTGAGTGGAAAGGGGAGAGTGAGTGGGGAATGAGAGGAGCGGAGAGGGCCGGCGAGAGAGAGAGAGAGTGTGTGTGTGAGAGAGAGTGAGAGAGTGAGTGGAAAGGGGAGAGTGTTGTCGTGAGAGAGAGAGTGAGAGAGTGAGTGAGTGGGGAATGAGAGGAGCGGAGAGGGCCGGCGAGAGAGAGAGAGTGTGTGTGGTGAGAGGGGAGGCGCAGACGGGCGCGAGTGAAGAGAGGTCACCGCCACTCACTCATCCACTCTCCCCCTCCCCCCCCCTCTCCTCCCGCGCCTCTCACATGCGTTTCTCCCAGAGAGGGGGGAGGAGTGGTATTGATTCGCTGTCTCGGTGTCTTGCTAGATTCTGTTGCATCACTTCAATCAATCTAGTTTATCCGGAATCGTTATATCTGAATATGACAACACAATTATAATATTATGATGCATACATTAGTGACTTATTTATGACTTATTTTTGTTATTTGTATACATTCCATATTATGTTTAACGTTTAATCATTTCTTTGCAGTGAACCTCCCCTGTACGAGTTGAGTGGCCCGGATCTCTCCCCATCACAGAGACGACATCTACAGAACCAGTTCAACGAGGCGTACCTGGGTGCGTTCTCTCTCTCTCTCTCTCTCTCTCTCTCTCTCCCTCTGCCCTCTCTCTCCTCTCTCCCTCTTCTCCCCCTCTCTCTCCTCTCTCCTCTCTCTTTACTCTCTCGTTGGCAGACAACATGGGCGAGCCGGTGCTCTTCCTCTGGGTGTCTCTACTCAACGAATTTTGGGAGGGCGACGGTGTGAAGGGAGGGGAGGAGGAGGAGCAGGAGGGAGAAGTGGAGGAGGAGAAGCGAGAGGAGCAGGAGCGGGAGGAGACGTGTAGGCTAGAGGAAGGCAAGGTGAGTGTGGGGGGTTTGTACCGGTATTGCTTCCCGTCTTTACTTTGTATACCGTTGTTTCGGCTAGATGTTATGAAATTTGGCGATATCGTGTTCGTACTTCATATTGCATTCGCTAGCGCAGTTTTGGCTAGTGGTCATTTACACTTGAAAAAAAAACTTGTGTGCGTGTACTAGAATTAGCGGTGTAACGTTTATGTCCCGGTGTTACGATATCATTCGATATCTGCCAAACATTGGCTTTAACAACACTATATATGCGGTAAGTAGCAGCGTGAAACATATTGTTGCTCAGCTCAAATAAGGTTTCCGTTATGAGTAGTGGTCGAGAGTTATGTTGATGGGAGACAAAACATATCTGTATTCAGTTGTTTTTCCTATTACAAGCTTGTCTGAATCTAAGGATTGAGAAACAATTCAAAATCAAATATAGCATCCAGAATCGCATTTACATACATTGAGCAGGAGGTTATCCATTAGCAGATAAACAATTATATTTATATATGTATGTATATATATATATATATATATATATATCCATTCCAGTTCTCTCTCCCCGAGATAGTGAGTGGCGACAGTCTCTCCGACCGCAAGAGCGTCTTCCAAGCCCATCTGGCGAGGATACAGTACAAGGAACAGGTGGGCATAGGGGTACTGTATGTTGAATTTAATAGTACTGTAGCGCTGGAAGAGGAACTTGTGAGTATTGTATGCTGAACTGAACTGTATGATATTCGACGATATGTTTACGCTGTACTAATTAGAAAATGTATAGTATAATACATACTATTAGTATTGTACACTGAAAGGAACAGGTGGGAGCAGAAGTTTGAGAGAAGGAATGAACAAGTTGCTGTTGATTCGAATGCGTGTACTAGTACTAACGGTGAAACTTTTATGTTACCGTTTCAAATCGCCATCAGAATTCACAACGCGGAGAGGATGTTAGGGTTACGGTGACTGATATCGATCGATTGATTATCGATTTATCGATCGTATCTCCAGGTTCCCTTGGTGATGTCTCGGCTGTTGGAAAACGGGAAGATCGCCAGGGCGACACACAACATCTACGCGTGGAGAGTGATGGAGGAGAGGGGAGGGAGGATGATACGGTGAGGGGGGGAGGGAGAGAGGGAGGGAGCACGGCCCGGCGCGCGTTCACTGATTTGCGTGACGAAAGACGCACGTGACGCACATGCAACGCGTCTCCCATGTTAAAGAAAAATAAGCTTATCATCATTGTCGGTTTCAAACAAGCGAACATTATTTCATGGTCTAGTGGCTAGCGAGCGCTGCCAGTGATCTGTTTATTGCAGGTTCGATTCCTTTCGCTGCCACATGTTCTGCTAAATTGCTTGAGCCATCTGCGACGCGGAACTGATGCGTAGCGTGCGTCTGGGTTCACCGGTCAGTGAACAAATGAGTGACACTACGGCCGGGCCGTGGGGAGAGGGGATGGAGGGAGAGAGAGGGGAGAGAGGGAGATATCAATCAATCAATCGTTTATCCGGAATCGTTATATCTGAATATGACAACACAATGATAATGTTATGAAGCATACAGTAGTGCCTAAGATGTTAGTTACATACATAAGCTAACGCCGGGGAAAGACAGGTAGAGTGACGAGGTTAGTGGAGGGAAGACGATACTTGATCGATAATCATTCCTGGACCATTAGAGTACCATTCTTGACGTGGTAAGCTCCGGGTTTTCTTCGCTTCCGTGCCAATCGGTATCTCCTTGCGCCATAGCTGCTTCCGCATGAGGGTACTTCCCGTCGCCTCACTGGTTACTCGGGAAGGATTCTTGTCGATGACCGATCATTCGGCGGCGGTGGGGCAAAATGAGGACCCGACCGCACGCCGCGGGGAAAAAAGAAGAATATAGGGAGAGGGAGATAAAGAGAGCGAAAGAAGGACAAAGAGAAACAGTAAGCGAGAGAGAGAGAGAGAGAGAGAGAGAGAGAGAGAGAGAGAGAGTGGCAGTGTGAATTGGATTGGTTATGTGTTGTTTCCACGGACAATACGCAACGCGACGAATTTAGATATATTTTGTCAGTTGGAGCCCTGATCCTTGAAAGTATTCACCAAAATCAAGAATCCCGGTGTCTGATCCTGATTCACTCTATAATTTCAATCTACCGTACCCCTCTGCAGATGCCAGGACTGCGAGGACGACGGGGAGACGGGCGCGTCGGCGAAGATGCTCGATCTGCTGGAGAAGATGGGCGCAGACGGGGTGCTGGTGGTGGTGACGAGATGGTGGGGGGGGGGGGGGAGAGGGAGGGAGGGAGGGGAGAGAGGATACAGAGAGGGAGAGAGAGAGGGAGGGAGAGTTGACCCCATCCTTCGCAGGTACGGTGGAGTTCACCTCGGCCCCGACCGATTCCGCATCATCAACAACATGACCAGGGAGATTGTGGCGGCGTGCGGACTCGAGAACCGGACGTGACGTCATCGCGAAGAGTGACGTCATCGCTAGTGACGTCATAGGGTATTGATTGACTAGCCAATGCTACATGCGTTGTACTAACGTGTTGTTGTTGATTTATATAAAGACTTTTATTGTTTGAAGATGTTGTTGTTTGTTGATGAGAGATTTCAAGTCGTTTGCAACGATTGGACGTTGTCCGTATCTGGAGAGAGGGAGAGAGAGAGAGAGAGTTTCTCCCTTTTTAGGCGATGACATACGCGGTGGCCAAGTTACCAGACGACCAGCCCGAGCTGCTAGCCAAGATTGTCACGGTGCGTTATTAATTTATCGATTTGTTTAATTGTTTTATTGATTTATCGATTTGCAGTTCTTCCTCTCTCACCAGATGCACGTGGCTTTCGTTCCCGATTTCAAGTTTGGCGAGGTTGGTTTCATAAAAATGATATTTGAAAAAATTGTATCGTTGTTTACTGTGAGATAGGTAGTGTATGTGAAACATACCATATCAGCGATTTGTTGTTAACGCTTTTATCAGATTTTTGTCTATTGGTTGACCTATTGAAAGTCGAATAATCAAGATATTGAAGTATAGAATTAGGTAGAAGATTTGTTGTATGTGTGAAACATATTTTCAAAATTGGCATCGACACAAACTTTCGACAACTTTTTTTAATTGTTATGTAGACGAATATACCATAATAGAATCATGACGTTTAAAAGGATAAAAAACATGCATGTCGTCATATTTTTAAATAACGTTTTTTTTGTAAAAAAAAAGAGAGTAATAAATCAGATGCGCGACAAGGAGCAGTCGGCGGGACGATCGGTCGACTCGCGACAGGGAAAGAGGGAGAGGGAGGAGGAGGAGGAGAGGAGAGAGAAGGTGGGTGAGAGAAAGGGAGAGGAGAGGGAGAGGGAGGGAGAGAGAGCGGGAGAGAGAGAGACGTACTTGTTCAGGAGCCCACCCCGCAACCCGAGATCATCTCCTGCTCACCATTTGTGTGGCCGGGGGGATCGAGAGAGGAGGGAGGAGGAGGAGGAGGAGGGGAGAGTGGATCCATCGGAGGAGGAGCAGTGGGAGGAGAGGAGAATGGAGCGACTGCGACTGCGACTGCGACTGTGGAGCCATTCCTGTACCGGTTGAACATGAAAGTCGAGCCGGTGGGTGATGTGTTCTTTTACTATCTATCTATCTAACTACCTACCTACCTACCTACCTACCTACCTACCTACCTACCTACCTACCTACCTACCTACCTACCTACCTACCTACCTACCTACCTACCTACCTGTTTAGGTAGCCCCGATCGATCACGCGAGTGTCAGCCCAGTGGATTCTGATGTGATGGCGGCAATGGATAGAGGAGGAGGGGCAGGATGCATCATGGGAGGAGGAGGAGGAGGAGAGATGGACCCGGCACTCTTTCATATGGGTCTGGCCAGCTGCTTCGGAGAGGTACGGTAATGAGTACAGTAAGTATTGTATTGAGTACAGTACAGTCATGAGTATAGCTGTATAGGCACAGGTACAGTGGTTGAATGAGTTTGTTTAAGAATGCAGGTGATATTGTTGTGTGTTTGGCTTGCATGAGGCTCTAGTGGGTGTGAATCGTATATTGTGTGGATCGAAATGTTTTGATAATTGAAATGAGAAATACTATTTCACACAATACACGGACAGTTCTCGGGGTTCAGATAGTTTAAGCGTGAAATGCGATATTGAGAATACATTATACAGTATACAGTCTTGTTTTGCAACATTGAGAGTACAGTATGAAGATAGTACAGTATACAGACATTCGTTGCAGGACCCCTCGCTGCTCGATCAGGTGTCGTCGAGTCGGAAGAAGGCGCGAATTGAAGACGGCAGCGGCGTGCAGTGCAGGGTGAGCGGGGGGGGGGGGGGGTATGTCTTTGCCTCTCTGTCTCTGTCTCTGTCTCTGTCTCTGTCTCTGTCTCTGTCTCTGTCTCTGTCTCTGTCTCTCTCTCTCTCCCTCTCTCTCTCTCACACACACACACACACACACACACACACACACGCTTTCTGAACCATGGATGTTAGATCGCTGCTTGATTCCCGTCGTCGTACTTTTTTTTTTCTTTCTCGTTCTGTCGTTTTTTTTCCTGTGCATTGAATAGAGACCGTTATGCGATGTTTATGTAGGGTGAGAAGCATATATAATTGAAATGGATTTGTGACAGTGATTTTGAAACCCGCGTTCTTCTCTCTCAGGGAGGGGGAGAGAGAGAGTGAGAGAGAGAGAGTGGAGAGAGAGAGAGGGAGAGAGAGAGAGAGATGTTTCCCCCTTGCAGAAGTGCGACTCGGAGCTGAACGTGCGCCACTGTCTCCAACACTCGATGGTCCACCTGTCGATCCCGCCCTTCTTCCGCTGCTCCCTCTGCAACCTCGAGAACAACCGTGCGCTTTCCATCAACTTATTTTAATTTTTTTTAATCTTTTGTCGATCTATTGCTCCCCCTAGCCGAGCCGTGTAGCGATCTCGACAACAATCGGGCGTTGTTTGATGGACTTTTTGCTGTTGTACTGTTTGTGTAGCAGTCTCGAGAACCAGCGAACAATTGCCGATGGGTTGTGTATAGTTCTTGCTTTTGGGCGATGTAGCCATGTAGCAACATGGAGGTGTTTTTCTTCGTCTACTTTGTACAGTACCCCCTTTCCAGGTCTGGAGAACATGAACCGCCACCGGAAGGCGATCCACCCGGGCGTGCAGAGCGAGGCACTTGTTCGCAGGATCACGCAGAGGGTGGGTGTACTGTAACTGTAGGATACGGTACTGTAGAATACTGTACTGTAGGATACGGTACTGTAGCATACTGTACTGTAGGATACTGTACTGTAGGATACTGTACCCCAGTTGGTGTAGGACTAGACAGACTCGATTAGACAAAAAAATAGCTGTTACATGATTGATATCTCTTATTTGTGATGATCTTTTGCTTATTGTGATATCTTTTGCCTCCGAAATGCCGTCCAACCACTTCGAACTACTTCAGCAACGGTTTCCGAAGCTGACTGACCACGCCTTAAGCGGTCGGGCGATCTTCGTCTCGTTATCTGTACCGTACACCTACCATACGCCTACCGTAACCCTACCGTACCCCCGCGTATTCGTTGCAGGACCACGACGTGTTCTACGCCAACTTTGCCGAGTGCTTCCCTGATCAGGCGGCGCCGCGACTGCCGAGGATGCTGGCAGTCAACGAGTGCGAGGCGGTGGTGGCGGGGAGTGTGGAGTAGAGGGAGAGAGAGGGAGGGAGGGAGGGAGGGAGAGGGGAGGTAGGGGGGAGAGAGAGGGAGGGAGAGAGGGAGAGAGAGAGGGAGGGGGGAGAGAGAGAGAGGGAGGAAGGGAGAGAGGGAGGGAGGGAGAGGGGGAGGAAGAGAGAGGGAGAGGGAGGAGGAAGAGAGAGGGAGAGAGAGAGGGAGAGGGGGGAGGAAGAGAGAGGGAGAGAGAGAGGGAGAGAGGTAGGGAAGGAGGGAGGAACATGTCTGTATAGCCCTGTCATTGTTGTTCATAATGATTTTGATTTGAGATCTGATCTTGATTGCATGTTTGTGTCACACACTTTGTATACTATGGGTACGTAACCGTACTACTCGCTTGTAATAAACATCTTTATTTTTTGCTGACTTTGTTTCGGTGATGCTATTCCGTTGACTATTCCGGTCGAGACTTTTTGTCTCGTTTCTGTATTTGTTATTGGAAAAGAATATTATTGATTTATTGATTGATTTGATTAGAATGGTGCGCGAATGGCTGTTCTCTGCGGAAGAGCTGCGGGATACACCGTCACGGAGGGCCGGAATGGATTGGCAGGTGAGAGATGGGTGGAGGGGGGAGGAGAGAGAGGGAGAGAGAGAGGAAGGAGAGAGAGAGGGAGGGAGATTCCCTCCCTTGCAGACCGGAGTCCGCCTACGTCGCGAGGGCGTTCGACTGATAGTGGAGATTGGTGGCGAGTTGAAGTTGTGAGTTTATTTATCTCTTTTTTTGTTACACGGTTCTGGGGATAGTGCAAGTGATGTGAAATTTGGATAGTGTTCGATGTAACATGTATGAAACGTACTATTTGTTGCTTGGTTTTTGAAGATTCTTGACGTTTCTTGGTTATTTAGAAATAGGCTTCTTGTATTTGATTTTGAAACAAGAACACAGGGTGATTGTTTTCTGTATATTATTGTTTTGTTTGTTTGTTTACAATCTTCACTCTAACTTTCTCATTATAGGTTTCTACTCTTTTTCCAGATTTTACTTTGTTCGCTACTTTCCTTTCGTCCGCTGTGGCCCTGCACTGATGAGCGTTCAGGCAGTAGGCCCACCACAGTGGATGTTCTTATTTCGATTCTATTATTTAGTCAGTAACTCTAGATATAGTACGTTGATGTAGCCTGTCTGCAGGATAATGGGCCGAAACAGGGATTCTGTTTCTTATTTATTTGTGAACTACTTTATCTGCTTTGTCAATTCCTCATTGTTTGTAGTTGGTTAGCACATGACTGTGATCTCTCGCGTGTACTACGCAGAGAGGCGCGTCTTGTCTCTTTCCAGCTTTCACTCTTACTTATATTATCTTTGTCTCTTACTATTTAATTTATTCCGTTACATTTACTTCTTCTAACTGTTTCACATTTTATTCTATACGTTATACTTTCCTGCCCTGCCTTTTATAGGCACGTCTGACCTTTTTTGTCGTATAAATCAATATTGTATATGTATTCTACTACCAGTTATTCTGTCAGTATTACTTCATTTTCTCTCTCACCGTTTACGGCGAGACTTGCACCGTGCCGACTCCGTTCTCCCTAAGTGCACCTGGGAGAACGCGGCATGCCTTCCTAAGTGCACCTGGAAGGATTGTGCGGAGCTGCTCACCGTGACCGGCCGGGTCCCCTGGCTAGTCGCACCGAGCAGCTCACCCCACTCTAGTCTCATAAATGCACCTTGAGACAGTGAGTGGGTTTACTTATTCTTCATTTTATCTTTCTTTCTCTCTACGAGAAAGTTAGTTTTTCATTCATATTTTTCTTTCATTCATTTCATTACATTTTACCCGCAATATTAGAATCTTTCTTATTTCCTTCCCATACCTGTACTTTTTTGGATCTATTAGTGTTTGGTAGCAGGAGTCACACATCTATACACATTTCTTTCTTTCTTTTATTCTATTTGTTTTACTCTCTGGAGGGCTCATGTGGTCCGGGCCCATGACATGTTATTCTTATTTCACTACTGAGGTTGTCATGCAGCCACCTTCGATTGCGCTTTGATGATTCGGGAAACAGAGATATCCGAGTTGTCATCTAGGCCTGTCGTCGTACATAGGCGCCTATTTAGGCATCCCGCCTCAAGGGTCTCTGAAACCTTTCACTCCTGCCAAATCCCAATCAAACACACAAACCAAGCATTTAATCACCAAATTCTCTACTACCAGTGACTCCATACTAGTAAAACGTCAAAAGAAAAACGTTCTGCTAGTATCTAATTCTACAACTCATACTAGTGTACACTGTCCAAACACTAAATGTCTTATCTGTCCTCAGGTTGATCATTCTAACAAAATATATTGCTACGCTACTAACTGCCATGTTACGACTTTGAAAACTCCGAACTGTGACTGTAATACTGCTAATGTTATCTACTGTATTACTTGCGATCTATGTGGTGTTCAATATGTTGGCCTGTCCTCTCGCAAGTTTTTGCAACGTATGCGTGAACATAAGAGTGCTATCAACAATAAGTATTCTAACACTCCTCTTTATAAACATTTTGCTCAAAATGGCCACTCTTGGTCGTTTGCCAAACTCTCTATTTTGGAGGTAGTGGATGTGAATAGTGACAAACGTATGAATAATGTTAAATTGGAAGAGCGTGAAGAATTCTGGATTCGAACACTTGTTACAGCATATCCTGTGGGTCTGAATGACTCTATCAGAGGATATGAAACCATCACTCGCTCTCATATTCGTCCTTTTGATAAGGTATCTCATCCTTACTTCAATTTCCGCCCGAAGACTCGCCGGCGTCCCAACAAAAGGAGGGGCTTTGGTAAAGGTGGAACGCCAGATACGTCTTCCCTTGTGCAAGCAGCTAATGCTCGCAATTGGTATGAGAGTTACCGTAACGTCCTATGTATGTCTAATAAATCTAAAAATGAACTGATGTCATATCTTCTCGATAATCGTTCTCTTCAAAACTTGCTAAAACTCGAAATTTTATTGTCTGTTTACTATTGGTCTATTGACCACACTCCTAACAAAACTAAAGACTTGTTCAAAAACACGATTTTCTTGAAAATTCCTTATTTGTTCACAAATATGGAAAGCCTCGGTCTCTTTTCCTTGTTCAATACTCGTGAAGTGTTGTGTATTCTTAATTCCTTTAATCGCAAGGACCAGCAGAAGATTCGAGTGACACATCTGGCTACCGACCGTTTGAGTAAATATGTGGTGAATCATAGCCGTGTTATCAAAGAGTACAGAGGAGACCGACCAGTTTCTCTGGACTCGATTCCTTGTTTCTGCAGTAATGCAGAATACGATTCTCACCGTGATCCCCACTATGGCCACGTTCTTACAGGCGACCTCTCTATAATCTCTAATCACTCCCTTAGATCATTTATGAAAAAAGGCGCTAATATGAGAGTGTCCAATCTCAAACTCTCTGTATCCACTGTTGTCAACACTGTTCGAAATGCTATTTCTGACATGGTTAATCAGTACAAAAATCTTCTCTCTATCAGTGATCGTAATATTTCCATCGTCACTAACAAAATATTCGATTGCGTTAACGATAAACTTAAGTATCGTGTTATGAGCAAAAAGTTCAATTCCGTTACAAATTTTAAATCTATTACTTCTGATCTACATAATTGTTTCACAGTTACCACTATAGATAAAGCTTCTAGTAATTTTGTAGTAATGTGCAAGCGACTTTACATCTCTTTCTGTGATGCTGAATTAGGCATAAGTTACGGTAGGGCTTCTGGCAATGCCGTATATGTGCCGTTTACAGGTGACCCTTCTGTTCTAAACAGTTCACTCACATATTCTTCTATCTTTGACCCCGATAAGTCTGTGTTGCCTAATATTTATGGAGTCCCAAAGCTCCATAAAAATCCTGTAAAATGTCGTTTCATCACTGCGGCACGCGAATGTATCACTAAGGGTCTTTCCATGGAACTCCAAGTAGTGTACAAACATCTAGAAAAAACACTTTCGTAACATTTGCCTTAAAGGTGCTGCCAGAAATGGCCACAAAATGTACTTTTCGATTACTAACAGTATGAAAGTGTCCGATTTCTTACGCTCTGTCTCGAACACATCCCTTTCTCTATATTGTGCTGATTTTGCTAGTCTTTTTACTAATCTTCCGCATGATCTCATCTTGCAAAAGATGAAATTTCTTGTTGATATGTGTTTCAAGAATTGTGGAAAACCAAATATTCTCATTACATCTGCTAAATATTCTAAATATACTTCCGATCCTGTTATGCACATTGCAGACAAGCGTGTAATGTCGGCAAGTGAAATTATAGCCACGGCTCGATACGCCCTATTGAAACGACCGATAGGAGCGGTGTGTATTCGTGCGGGGAACAATTTCTTTCGCGGTGGGAAAATTTTTACTGTTATTTTTAGACGAATATTCGTCATTCCGTATTTTCATTGAGGTGTACGATTTTATTTGTTTCGTTTTGATTTTGCTTATTTTTGACTTATTTTGTTGAATGTGTATTTCTGTACGTTGTTTTTACTTAGTTTCATGTCATTTTGTTGCATTCCGAGTGTGCAAATGTGATGTATTGATATGAAAGTGTGAAATTTTCCTTACTTGCATGTCCTACGCGAGTTTTCCTCATAATTTTGTTTTATTTTATATCTACAATTCCTTGTTTCAGATCTTCAGTCATGCTGGGATTTTGGATATCAACGGAAGAACAAGAGCAACGACTTATGTAGGTGAGTTGGTTTGTATTGTGCATTGTGATTTGTGATTGTTACATTATTCGATGATTATATGATTTTGAATAGTTCAATGTAATAAAACTTTTTGATGTATTCGGTGTTTTGTGTGTGGTTGTGATTCGCTTTTGAATGCGAGCACTTTGTGCTTATCTTTGATTGTGATTTGATCTTAGATGTGCCGTCAATGTCTCTTCTCTGCGTCGCCAAAGAAAGGTATGTTTCATGCAATGCTTCTCATCTAATATATGTTTTCAGGTCACTTTCTTGCTTGATGAAAGGTCCGAGACCAAGCCCAAGTTCAAGATCAAATCCAAGTTCAAGATCAAGTCCAAGTTCAAGAACGCCAAACTGCTCATTTGCGTTGTTGTATTATTTGCGATAAATGTTATAAATTCCGGTGTTACTTGTTAACTTAGGGGATTGGGGGGGGGGGCTATTTTTCGTTTTGTTATGATTTGGCACTTTGCCAAGGGTTGGGTTACGGTAGGATCTTTGCACCAGTCTCCTATTATTGTGCCGAACATTGTATCGAGCCGTGATAGCCAAAACTAAGGTTTTGGTTGAAAGCGCTTATGCACAGTACGGTAGTTTTATTTTCAAACAGGTGAAGGGCGTACCACAAGGTGGTAACGCTAGCCCTCTCCTTGCTTCTCTTACGCTCAGTGTTCTAGAATACGAATACAGTCTTCTTCACCCTCTTGTCTGTAAAAATGAGAAATTCCAAGTTTTCCGTTATGTTGATGATGTACTCATTCTCTATGACAAGAAGTCTGATCTTGACACCTTTCTTAAAGCATATCTTCCTAGCAACTTGCAACTGGAGCGCACTAACCGTACTGATTCCGAGGCACATTTTCTCGATATTACTTTACGTTTCGATACGCATTGGCAAGTAAGTCTGTACAATAAGACTGATGATTATACATTCGACGTTCATCGCTTCACGCATTCCGAAAGCACTACTAGTCGCCAAATCTGTTTTGGTAATCTTAAATCAGAAGCTCTTCGCATTGTCCGTTGCTGCACTGATCGCACTGTGCTTTTGGTTAAACTAGAAGAACTCTACATTACTTTCTGCCGTCTCGGTTTTAAAGCATCTACAGTTAAAGCCGTTCTTTTGAAATACTGTTTCCGTAAACGAGATATCAATAGATCACTTAACCTTTTCAATGTCCAAAATCGTAAATTACTCACCGAAAAAATATACAAATTCTAATTCCGCAATTTTTTGTTTGTTTGTTTACAATCTTCACTCTAACTTTCTCATTATAGGTTTCTACTCTTTTTCCAGATTTTACTTTGTTCGCTACTTTCCTTTCGTCCGCTGTGGCCCTGCACTGATGAGCGTTCAGGCAGTAGGCCCACCACAGTGGATGTTCTTATTTCGATTCTATTATTTAGTCAGTAACTCTAGATATAGTACGTTGATGTAGCCTGTCTGCAGGATAATGGGCCGAAACAGGGATTCTGTTTCTTATTTATTTGTGAACTACTTTATCTGCTTTGTCAATTCCTCATTGTTATGTTATGTTCTTCTTAATAGCACTTCATAATTGAAGTATGTTTTCGTTTATTCGTAGGAGTTGGTTGCATGAATCTTATAGTCTGTGTTTCGACTACGACCGGTATTCTTGGCATTGACATTGGATAGACTCAGCTCCCACATAGATAAATGTGATTCTTGTGTGTTTTAGTGTGCATAATCATACCATTGCATTATTGCAAACTAATCAAATACTTTTTGTACTGTATCTGAAACGGATTTTTATTATTGTTTAATAATTCAATAATAATTAAACGAATATCTTTTCAGACGCATTAGTGTTGACGTGTGTAAGTGAAGATGTTCGATAATCATTTGTAAGCGAATTGTGTGGATAGAGAGAGAGAGAGAGAGAGAGAGAGAGAGAGAGAGAGAGAGAAGGAGGAGAGAGATGATCTTCCTTTCTTTGTTGCAGGCACGTCCTCCACTACGCCAAGTCTTTTGCCTCCACGCAGCCGCTTGTCTCGCGCGACTCGGCGCTGGGTAAAAAGATAGCACAGGTGGGTTGTTTGTTTGTTTGTTTGTTGTTTGTTTGTTGTTTGTTTACTTGTGTTTTATGCTAGGTACAGTATTCCAGGCGGCGTGGGCTTTTGTCAACGACTCTCTGTCGACGACGTTGTGTCTGCGTGGGAACCGCAGGTGGGGCGATTCTCTCTCTCTCTTTCTCTCTCTCTCTCTCCCTCTCCCTCTCTTTCTCTACCCCCCCTCTCTCTCTCTCTCTCAAAAAGAGGGCGTGGCCTGAGTGGGCGTGTCTGTCTAGGTCGTCGCCGTGTCGCTGTACGCGATGGCACTGCGCATGGCTGGCGTCGAGACGGAGCAGGGAGACGAGTGGTGGGTGTGGTTGTGCTTTGTGCTTCGCTCATGACGTGTTGTGTGTGTTGTGTTTTGGAATGTAGATTTCACTGTTTACATATATGGGTTTAGTGTGATATAATCGGTCGCATTTTGGCATGTAACATTTATTCGTATGTTTCACTGTGAAGTAATAGAGGGCTGTGTATATTTTGCTCAATACTTGCTGTTATTCTTGTATAACTTTTGTCGAAACAAAAATGACTGGAAATAATAAATTCTCTTTTACTAACTCAATTCCAGGTGGTCTTGTTACGTGGAGAATCTATCTACTGATACGTTATCAGAGATTCAATCAGTCGTCAATGAATACTATGAAGTGTCTAAACAAGAAGTCATGCCTTTCATGCCTCCCAGGAAGGTGGATCGATGATCAGCGTATTTTCTTATCAGCTGATCAGCTGATCGCTGATTTGATCAGTGTATGTTGGGGCTGATCCCTTTCATAGCCTTTTAATTTGTTCTCTCACTACTTTACACTTTTGATATGGGTTAGACACTCGCACGTTGTCATATTGTATCTCACACTTTCTCGTAATAAATCGATTAATTGTTGTTTTTGTTGTATTTTGTATTTAAGATAACGACGAACCGTGAATTAAGCGGCAGAGGCGCGCGCGTCTCTTATCTTTATGATGAAACGTATTTATTTCATATTTTCATGGTGTACTAAATATACTAAAGTATATAATAGATTGTAATATCAATCAATATTAATCAATAAATCAATAAATCTTGCAGAATGGTGCGCGAGTGGTTCTTCTCGCCGGAGGAACTCAAGGACACACCATCCAGGAGGGCCGGGATGGACTCGCAGGTAAGGGGGGGAGGGATGAGAGAAGAGAGAGAGAGCAAGAGAGAGAGAGAGAAGGAGAGAGAGGGGGGAGGGAGAGAGAGAGGGAAAGGGAAGGGTAAAGTAGTGGTCAATCTCTTCAAATCGCTCCCGGAATGCCATTCAACGATCTCCGAAATGGCTTGCGTAACGCCTTCCAACTGTAATCACAAGTACCCGAATAGTCTCAAACTCCTCAAACTACTTGCGATTCGAAGAGACTGGCCGAGAGAGAGAGAGAGGGGGGGGAGAGAGAGACAGAGAGGGAGAGAGATTCCCTCCCTCCCGTTCCAGAAGGAGGCCCGCGCGCGTCGCGAGGGCATCAAACTCATCATGGAGGTCGGCAGCGCCCTCAAACTGTGCGGTGTTATCGATTTATCGATTTATTGAATGATTTATATTTATAATATCTATTTTATTTTTTATTTGATTTTGCAAAATCCTCACATTGTTTAATTGATCCCAGCATGTATATTAGATACGGGGTGGCTGCGTATTTGTTGTGGTTTTTTTTGGTCGTTGTTTGAATCTGTCGGGTCAAATTGTGGTCTTTGCCAAGTCTTGGTTTCTATGATCGGGAAACGCTGGTACACTTTGGCCGTGGCGTAAACACTTTATGTAGTCAATGCCGCTTCTGGTTATTTCTATTTTTCCTTCAAGGTCACTTGTCCATTGCAACTGATTCAAAACAATATGGGGTATGTAGGAGCTGGAACATATTAACAGCAAGAATTTATTGAAATGTCAAGTGATCTCTCACCTATACATTAAAATCATATTGAATGTTTACTATAACATAATTACATGATATTATAATTAAAATGCCGTAATTAGTAATTATTATATATTGATTATTTCAGGAAGGTGAACCCGACACTGGCCACCGCCGGCGTCTACTTCCATCGATTCTACCAGTTCACTCGTTCTATGAGTTCAGCAGAGAGGTGGGGAGGGAGAGAGAGAGAGAGGGAGGGGGGGGGAGAGAGGAGAGAGAGAGATAGAAAGAGAGAGAGAGGCACCCTCCCTTTCAGCTCACCGCCCTGGGCTGCCTTTACTGGCGGGTAAGGTCGAGGAGACGCCGAAGAAGGGACGGTGAGTGGACTATCGACTTATTGATTTATTCATAGAGAAAATGATTTCTGTGCGGTTTACTTGGGACGTGATGATTCTAAGATATGGAGACATGAGTATCGATCTATTGATTAATTGACTCATTCGTTCTCTTGCAGTGACATCTGCAGCACGGCGCGCTCCAAGTTCCCCTCGCTCTACTCGCTGCCCACGCTGGTGGTCAGTATTGATTTATCGATTGATTGATCGATTGTCGATTGATCGATCGATCGATCGTTTTACCGCGTTGCACTGCGCTGACGTTAGATGTAGAATTGGGATGAAGTTAGCTTTAATTTCTTTATGGTTTTCGTCGCTGTATTTAGAGTGACTGTGAAACATAGTTTGATCAGAGTTGTTTTTGCTTTGCAATGGGCGGCTACTATGTCTATACATACGTCCATCACTTCCATTTTCTCTCTTTGTCCCTCTCTCCACTGAGAGGTTAGATGTAGATTTTGAATGGGAGAGGTATTTACGAGCACTATTGGTTCTTTTATTTTATTTACTACATTTAGAGTGGCTGTGAAGCATACATTTTGTATTGAATCACGTTTGCTTTTCAATAAAGGAAAATCTATCTGTTTCTGGCAGGGAATGAGTCTACAAATACGTCTTCACTTCCTCTACCTCGTTCCTCCCTCCCCCTCTCTCCCTCCCTCTCTCTCTCCCTCTCTCCCTCCCTCCCTCCCTCCCTCCCTCCCTCCCTCCCTCCCTCCCTCCCTCCCTCCCTCCTCCCTCCCTCCCTCCCTCCCTCCCTCCCTCCCTCCCTCCCTCCTCCTCCTCCCTCCCTCTCATCCCCTCTCTTCCAGGATGAAGTGATGGGTGTGGAGCGGGTGCTCCTTCAGACCATCAACTTCGACCTGTTCGTCGACCATCCTTATCAGTGAGTATGACTGATTTATTGATTTATTGATTTTATTTGTTGGTGTTTTTTTTCAAGTGTAGGTATTTTGGAAGTGGGATGTGGGATGAAAGATGATACTGGAGCGTTTTCTGAATTCGAGACGTTAGATTTTGTAGGTTACTATTACTAGTTTTTCTCGTCATTTAGTAATCCATAAAGACCCTGGTTGTAATGCTACAATAATAGTAATAGCAATAATAGCAATACCAGGTACCTTCCGGATTTTGTTATACCTTATGCCAATACAATTATTGAATGTGTTGTTGCATAAATAACAATACCGCACATACTTTTAAATTAGATACCTGCTGATAGAAGGCTATCAAGTAGTTGCAAAAGTTGTGCAATCAAAATGTAAAGATGAGAAGTAGAGAGAAAGAGAGATTCCCCGATTCAAGAGGATCGAAGGAAGATTATGGCCATTACACTGAACGCAGTTTAAGAATTGAAAATCTTTAGTCTATAATGTAAATTAATTTGAGGTACCTTCTGCAATACGCCGCCTCGCCTGCCTTTGCTCGCCACCCGCGCATCAGCGACGACAGGTATTTTATTGATTGATTGTAATGTAATGTTAGTAATTAATTATGTAATAATACTAATAAAACTAATAATCCCTCTGCAGGGACCTCGGCCGCCGTCTGACGCAGACTGCGTGGACGTTCGTCAACGACTCCCTCTCCACCACGCTGTGCCTGCAGTGGAACCGCAGGTGGGGGGGGGGAGGTTGATTGATTGATTGATTGATTGATTGATTGATTGATTGATTGATTGATTGATTGATTATGCATGAAATCTAGGTGATAGCCATCTCTCTCTACTACCTCGCCCTCAAGATGACGGGAGTGACTCCGGAGAAGGACCAGTGGTGGGTTGGGGGGGTGTTTGTTTGTTGAGGCTGTTGGTGCTTTGACAATTGTACCAGTGAAATGTATTTCAAAACGAATTCCTTGATTCAACAAACGTATGGCGCTCTTAGGACGTTGTGTTAACGAAATGTATTGCGTAATAGTTTTGTATTTGTAATTTTCGACATGATTTTAGGTGGGACGAGTACGTGCAGAATCTGTCGGTGGAACTGATAGACGAGATTTGTCACAAGGTGAGGGAGAGAGAAAAAGGGGAGAGGGAGGAGAGAGAGGAGAGAGAGAGAGGAGAGAGAGGGGGAGAGGGAGGAGAGAGAGAGGGAGAGAGAGAGGGGGAGAGGGAGGAGAGAGAGAGAGAGAGATAGGAGAGGAGAGAGGGAGAGAAGAGAGAGGGAGGGAGGAATAGAGAGAGGGGAGAGGAGAGAGAGGGGAGAGGAAGGAATAGAGAGAGAGAGAACTGAAGTGTTCAGGTTCTCGACTACTACACTGTGTCGAAGGAAGAAGTGATGGAGTTCATGCCACCAGCCGCCAACAACTCGTGATCAGCTGATCGTATCACTGATCAGCTGATCGTACGCTATCTCCATTGATTGTTATGTGTTATCCCTCTGGGTCCGTGTTTGTTGTTTTGTGTATGAGAGTATTGTAAATGTTGGACAGGTGTTTGGAACGTTGTGTGTTGTGTGATCTTGAGTAACTAATAAAGTTCTTTTGTTTATGCTTCGTTTTATACATGTGTCTTCTCCCAATCACACCTTTCAGCAGTCTTTCAATATATACAAACTATACCAACTAGTTCCAGCAGCTGACTGCACTCATAATCCACATGTTTCACGCGAAGATATCATAAGCGATGTGAACAGAAACTCGGCAAAACGTTTGCCCCGAACCGGGATCGATCCGGTGACCTTACGATCTTCAGTCGTACGCTCTCCCAACTGAGCTATCGAGGCTTGCGGGTGTAAGAGAATACTGCGAGAGAAGTGAATAGCGCGCAATAAACGAAACCGGATATGGATCAAAAACAAACTGTGAAACATTGCAATTATATTAAAGTTCAAAGTGTAACACTTCATACGTTTGATTAAGAACACGAGATAAAAAAACAATAACGAACAATCCAAAAGGTGAGCAAATGTTTTGACCATGCTTTCGATTATATATACGAATCATGAAGTAAGTGGGAGCATCAACATCAGCGAAAGTACGAATAATGAATTATACGAATCATAAACTAAACTGAGAGCCGATAAAACAAGTGTCTATATGTTCTCTTCTTATTCTTTCTCAAGTCGTGAGAAGATATATATATATATATATATAGAGAGAGAGAGAGTGACAGAGAGAGAGGGAGAGAGAGAGAGGGAGGGAGGGAGGGGGAGAGACAGAGTGCCCCCCCCCTCTACTGTGTCCTTGTACTGCTCTTCCTGACGTGTGTCTGCTCGAATGCCATTGTCCTGGTGAGGATGGTCTTCCGAGTGATTGGCTGACCTCGGATGAGGGAGAGCACGGAGGAGCGGAGACGGCTGGAAAAACTGTTTCTATTTCTATCTTATTAGATACACAATCAGCAAAAAAAAGAAAGAAAAGGAGACGAACGAGGAGCGGAGACCACTGGAAATGAGAATGAGAATTAGTGATCAGTGATTAGTGATAGAAAATTGATAGGATAGTTCATGTGTTCCACAGACTATCAGTGTGTTTACAGAACAAGGTGAATGTCGTTTCAAAGAATACACGGATAGAGGAGCGGAGACGACTGGAAAGGTAGTTAGGGATTAGCTAATAGGCGTTTGCAAAGTTCATAAATAAGTATTAATGACTCGATATTATGTTGCGCAAACTAGCGGAGACGACTAGAAATGTAATTAGAATATATAGTGATTGGTGATATATAAGTATATTCCAACAATCGTGGTCCCCGGCTTGAACATCTCACACTACGATATAATTGATAGTTTCCGCAGATTAGCTGTTAGAGACAGAAACTTGCCATAGCTATGGCGTTGTTTGATCTACATCTCTCTAAATGTGATCTTGCCGCCTGCATTTCTAGATTGTTCAGTTCTCGATGCAATTTGAGAGGTTTTGTGGTCCTTATCAAAACCTATAGTCGAATGTACAAGCCTCCAACTATTTCTCGGACAAAAACTGCAGTTCTCTGACGCGAAGTCACACATTATTGAGAAAAAAGAGTTCAGGTTATAGATTAAAAAAGACGAACACTGTTGACGAGCGCATAGAATTCATTGGGTATGCGTAGTACGGGGTACGTCTACGTTCACATTTCAATAGGATCATTAGGGCGCCGGTTCCCGGAAACTCGAAGGTCGAAGGAGATCCACAAGTCGCCATTTGTGTTGCGAGGATAGAACTACGGTGAATGGTACGGTAATTAGGAGGAAGTGCCAGTAGGTAGACTCGATGATCCCTGATTCTGATATCAGAGTATCAATCAGACACCGCGAAACCACTACACTATATCACCGCCTACGACGCATTGTCCATTTTTTCATTTACATAAAAATGGAACCATTAGTGCGCTAGTTCCTGGAAAATTGAGGGGGAAGCAAAACGCGCCATTTGTGGCGATAATATAACTAGCAACTAGCGACAAGTGAATTGTGTGGTTTTCATGAAATGATCCTAATTCCAGACATCAGACACCGCCTACGGTATTTAAGAAAGAGGAAGTGCTAGTAGACTCGATGGTTCATGATATCAGACTTCATAAGACACCACGAGACCACTACACTATATCCACACACCGTTACTATATCGTAAATTGGTGCAGAAAATATGTTTGACTTGGTGACTTTTGTCATTCCCTTTCCCGAGTAGAAGACAGACAATCAAAATCAGAGGCAACTTGAAAAAAGAAGAAGAAACTCACGGATTGATGAGCATGTACATGAAGGGACTCCAGCCGTTAGTGATCACCCAAAGGAGAGTCGTGCCGTACTTGCCTGGATATGCAAATTAGGGAGAGAGAGAGAGAGAGAGAGAGAAAGGGAGAGAGGGAGAGAGAGAGAGGGAGAGAGAGAGACTCACCCAGTAAGTGCGTAGGAAACAAATACGGTCGCAGCCACGTCCAGTAGACGAACGCAACGAAGAAGAAGGAAGAGTTCGACACAACCTGAGAAGATTTATCGATTTATCGATTTGTTTCGTTTACCTGTATTGTGATGAGTCGCTCACTGCGTGATGGAGTCTTGCTCGATGTCTGAAAAGTTGGATTGTGTTTTTTCATGGGATTCTTCGACTTTCGGTCTGCAAGTGAAAACAACAATATTCGCGTGACATTTTTAAAAACACGAGCTCACATGAAAACAAAACACATAAAAACACAGAGTGATTGGGTGTGCTATGTGTGAATTTATAGCTACTATCTGTGATCTGTGATATGTGATCTGTGTGCTCACCGCAGTTTTGAGATAAACCAGTATAATGGAATACGCCACAATGGAAACGAGTACATGTATGATTACCTATAAAAAATATGACGTCATCAAAATGTAATCATAATAGAGATCATTTTGAGATTTCGTCAAATCCCCACCACTACTTACAATGTAATTAGCCATAATATCGTGTAATAAAAAGGATATGGGAATATCTGTGGAGGGAACGGCCCATTTCAATTGCGATCCATTGAATAAGTAGCTTATGTCTGAAAGCACAAAATAATTACGAACAGGTACGTTAGTTATCATACCTGGTGTCAGATAAATGACAATAAGAGCACATTCGTAAATTGCAACAAGAAAAACAATTACCTGCAATGTTATTAGAGTACTACGTTTCTTTATCAAATAAGTAACTTGTAACAGTGAATGACAGATTTGTATGTAGCTATGTAATGTCTATTCGTATGAACTTGCATTCACTTTACATTTAATAAAAGAAATATAAAGTACTATATGTCTGATGAAAAAAATTGGAATTGTAGTTATGTCTGTAGTTATGTCTATATGAGAGCAATCAACTTACGGCAAGTATCTTTTTGGAGAATATCTGCGTACTGTGAAGTGGAAACAAAATTGTTATGAACCTAAACAGTATTGTAGTGTGATATGTTAACCAGTTCATACCGGTTAAGTGTGAGTAAAATGTTCATAACCACATAGATGCACCAAGTGGTGTGGAAAACAGCACCGATCAACTAAATTCATGTGTTTACTTTACGTAAGTGTAGTATATTCTCTCTATTTCTCCAGTAGCGTTATAGGCTGTGGCACATGTTTAA
Organism: Rhabditoides inermis; assembly: GCA_963966185.1. Classification (NCBI taxonomy): domain Eukaryota; kingdom Metazoa; phylum Nematoda; class Chromadorea; order Rhabditida; family Rhabditidae; genus Rhabditoides; species Rhabditoides inermis. The sequence goes on from CAWZYM010000417.1 coordinate 155,486, forward strand.
TTGGATTGGCAAAATATCGATCATCGATCAGTGATCGCATCAGTATGTACATTCCTATTTGCGCTGCTTGCGCGCGAACGGTGCATAAACAGCCTGGGCGCGCAAATTGTGCTTTGATACTCGGAAACTTTACAAACGTATTAAAATTGGGGAATAAAAGTTATGAGTACATGTACGTAAGTACGTGTATGTAAGTGCGTAACTGCGTAAGAACATTGTCTGTGTGTTGTAGTGTACAGTGTACATTGTAGTGTGTAGTCTTGTAGTGTACATTACAGTCTTCAAATTGTATGCATGTTCCAGCAAGTCCAAGTTCATTTTCAGTTTATGAAATTGTCACGCTTTTCAGACAAAAATATCTCCCACCTTATTTATAAAAATGGGAAATATAGAATGTGTTTTGTCGTGGTCGAATATGATGAAAACTGCACCAAGTAAGTGAGTGACTAAAAGGGAAACTCTATTCCTCTCCCTCCCATCTCCCTCCCATCTCTCTCTCTCTCTCTCCCTCCCATCTCTCTCCCTCACATCTCTCTCCCTCCCTCCCATCTCTCTCCCTCCCTCTCTCTCTCTCTCTCTCTCTCTCTCTCCCTCCCTCTCTCTCCCTCCCATCTTTCTCCCCCATCTCTCCCCCCTCTCTCTCCCCCCTCTCTCTCACTCTCTCTCTATCTCTCTCTCCCTCCCTCTCTCTCACCTAGTTGCACCAAATCCATCACTCCAATCACAAACATTATCTGATAGGCGAGATTCTTTCGCATCTCCGAATCCAGTCGTAACACCTAAATTGTTTTTTTTATTATGTAAACTTAATTAATATGTAAACGTAATGATTATGTTAACTTTATTATTATGTAAACTTTATATAATTATTATGTAAACAAACATGAAAAAACTCACGACAATAATCGGTGCGTAGAGTGTAATAGCTGCCAGAGTGAAGATTAGCATTAGAGATCCGAGGACAAAATAGGCCCAGTCGGGAAGGGACTCCATCTAGAATAACGAAAGATGAGAGGGGAGAGAGTTTACATAGTTTACATAGTTTACAAAGTTTACATAGTTTACAAAGTTTACGTAGTTTACAAAGTTTACATAGTTTACAAAAGTTTACATAGTTTACATGATCTTGAAAGTACCGTTCTACCTACTTCCGCTTCATCGGCGTCGAAAATGTCAGACATTCCTGGTAGGAGAGAAGCAAAGAGAGACATTTGTGGGAAGTAGTGGGAAAGGGGGAGGGAGCGAGTGGAATAAAAAGAACAGGACAGTGCGGATAGACACAGTACACGCCACCCCAAGAGGAGAAAAAGAGAGGAGGGAGAGAGAGGGGGGAGGGGAGAGATAATTAGAGAGGAAGATAGAGAGAGGGAGAAAGAGAGGGAGAGAGAGGGAGAGAGAGGGAGAGAGAGAAGGAGGGGGAGAGAGAGGGAGAGAGAGAAGGAGGGGAGAAAGAGGGAGAGAGACAGAGGGAGAGAGAGGGAGAGGGGGGGAGAGGGGGAGAGAGGGGGAGAGAGAGGGAGAGAGAGGGAGAGAGAGGGAGAGAGAGGGAAGGGGAGAGAGAGAGGGAGAGAGAGGGAGAGAGAGGGAGAGAGAGGGAGAGAGAGAGGGAGGGGGAGAGAGAGGGAGAGAGACAGAGGGAGAGAGAGGGAGAGGGAGAGAGAGGGGGGGAGAGAGGGAGGGAGAGAGAGAGAGGGAGAGAGAGAGGGAGAGGGAGAGGGAGAGAGAGAGGGAGAGAGAGAAGGTGAGAGAAGATCACAAAACGAACAGCAAAGGGCGGACAAGAAAAATACATGATTGGGGTAGCATGTTACAAAATAATTGTTTTCGGAGTCATGATAAAGGGCATTGAGAGAAGGATGGAATGACAAAAAAGTTTTTGTAGTAGTGGTAGTAAAACACCTATTTAATTGGTGCAAAGCACACTAAAATAGTGAGACATAGTAACGTAAGACATGAGCATAAAAGAATGTACAAGTACAAGTATCACCGAGTATTCCACAGTCAACTGAAAGTGGAATCCCGCGGTCTTAAAAAACACAAAACACGCGATCTTCGTCGTTTCTTGACGCAAATACTCACTCTGACACCAAACGCGACTTCCAATCATTTAATTAAAAAGAATGAAAGAAAGATGTTCACGAATCCACAAACAAAAATATGGCTTTTGGTCAAGGAATTTATATTGATTGCAAACGCCGTGAACTCAAATGTCTTTGTTGAGTCATCAACCAAAGGCAACCAGTTGTGCGCAGGCAATCTGGAAAATTGAAGATCTCAATTACAAATTGGCGAGTATTTCAATTTCCGTTCAGACCGACAATATTCAATACAGTCAGACAATCGCATGGCAATTAGATCGAACATGCAGTTTTTGTGTACATTTATTTGGTGTTGATAGGGCAAAAACATTCCGAATTTACAGAAATTAATTCCATGTTGAAAGTAATTTCCAGTAATTTTCTATGGATTCGTGAAAAAATGCCTCTGAAATGAAATGTAGTATATATCTTCCGCCGAGTGTACTGGTTTGCACTCTGACTGCTAGCAGTGCTCGACCTATATAAATCTGCGTCCAACAACTTTATGCTCACTTTTCTCGGAATAACCATCGAATGGTTTTTTCAGGAAGAAGAAAATCAGGGAGACGTGACATCCAAAAGAAAGTGAAACGGAACACTATTCTCGGAATAGTTCACTACAGAGTAGTTTCCTCGAAAATGTACTCAAGTTAAACATCAATTATAGTTTCTATCCAGGAAGACTAAGAAAAGACGTGACATCCAGTATATGAGACACGGAATACTAGTCTACTAATATCGCGGAAATCAATATCGCCACCATTTCCCGCCGTGTTTTACTCGATTTTCTTGTATGCAATTCATAATTACTTCCGTACTCACTGCGTTTACGAGTACGCAATGAAAAAAATCACGCGATTCCGAAGAAAAGTACAGAACGAAAAAATGCTCACATTATCCTCCATTCCTTATTGTAGCAAATTAGGAATGTGGAAAGATAATAGGTTGTTTCGGGCCGCGTGACAGTGTGTCGTTCGTTTTTGACATAAACAATCAAACCACGTATCTCGGGGTTTTTTTAAGAAAAAAAAAGAAATGTCGTTATCGTGCAAAATGTATTTCCCACGGTGGCGGTTTATTAGACAATGTGCATATTGTGTGTGCGAGTGCTGAGAGTTGGAAACATTGTTGGAGGAGACGTGAGTTTTGTGCATTGAGGCTACTGGCTATACTGACACCGGCTGCCAACCTGCTAGACAGAATGTCTCCGAACTTTTTCGAGACTAATATGGACAACGTTTCTCTCTATAATCTTATATCTCCCTATTATCTCCTACATCTCCCTCTTATATCTCCCTATTGATGTCTCCACAATTCGTTGTTTTCTTTTTCTTTTTGTGACTAAAAGCAAGTCGGTCGTGGCTTTGAAGAATGCTCTATATTTCCCCACATCTCCTCGTTGTCTCCATCATTGTCTGTCGGTGTTCTGTATGACATTGCCCTCATCGATAGGATCAGCTTAGGATCAGATAGCGCGCGTGGATCAGCTACATGGTATGTGTGGTAGGCAAGGCAGAGATCGATCGGAAACGTGTCTGATTGAGTGGCCGGGTTTGTTGGTTGGTTGGTGTGTTTCGACACAAGTCGACTCAGTATCATAAGCTGTTCACTATTCCAAATGACATCGAATATAAAAGGCTTGCTCATGTTCATGTCAACAAGAGAGAGAGAGAGAGAGAGAGAGAGAGAGAGAGAGAGTAACCGCTTAGTGAAAGATGTCCTATCGACTCTGATCCGCACTACACGAACACATATCACACACATCCGAGAGAGAAGGGGCGTGTTCTCAGGGGCGTGTCCTCGGGGAGAGGGGGGCGCCAGGCTGTGACGTAGCACTCGCTACCGAGAAGTCGGAGGAGATGTGCATTACGATCATGCAGATTTCGAGGCAGGGGCGTTTGAGAAGAAGCCACTGTACTTCAGGAACTGGAGGGAAGTGAGTTGACTGGTGGTTGTGTGAGAAGAGTGGCAGAGTGAGTTGTGGAGAGTGGCAAGAGTGACAGAGTGAAGAGAATGAGAAGAGCGGCGTCATGCCTATATGTTCCCTCTGTTTTCATCAGTGCGGTCTCATTTCTCTTTCCTTTTCAGTGCGGTCAGTACTCGCACTGTCGCCGCTGGCAGTCGGGCACCCTGACCAACACTCGCCAGCTGCTGGGCGCGTCGGTGCGTCTGCCCGACACGGTCGTCTTCCTCTCCACACTCACCAGTCTCGGCCAGAGGCACCCGGCTATTCTCGAGGGTGGGTGGTTGTGTTCTAGTGGGGGATTCTTTGGTACGACTTTGGGACTGATGAGAGAGAGGCACCTGGTTTCCTGGTTAGTCGTCAGGGTGAGTGGTTGTTATGTGGACTGAACATGGATGGTTGAGTATGGGCATAATTATACTCAGGTAAAACTGGTGACGGTCACGGTGACCCTGTAAGGGCAACCAGGTAAACATGAGTTTCTTTCCACATTCTTGTGTTTGTTGCATTGCCTCGCGATGTTGCTCGAAACCAAGTCGTTCGCACACCTTTTGGCCTTGAGAGAGGGAGATGAGAGGGGGGAGAGGGAAAGAGTGGGTATGTGAGAGAGAGATAGAGGCATAGAGGCAAGGGGAAGAGGGGGAGAGGGGGAGAGGGGGAAAGAGAAGAGGGGGAGAGGGGGAAAGAGAAGAGGGGGAGAGGAGGAAAGAGAAGAGGGGGAGAGGAGGAAAGAGAAGAGGGGGAGAGGGGGAAAGAGAAGAGGGGGAGAGGAGGAAAGAGAAGAGGGGGAGAGGAGGAAAGAGAAGAGGGGGAGAGGAGGAAAGAGAAGAGGGGGAGAGGGGGAAAGAGAAGAGGGGGAGAGGAGGAAAGAGAAGAGGGGGAGAGGGGGAAAGAGAAGAGGGGGAGAGGAGGAAAGAGAAGAGGGGGAGAGGAGGAAAGAGAAGAGGGGGAGAGGAGGAAAGAGAAGAGGGGGAGAGGAGGAAAGAGAAGAGGGGGAGAGGAGGAAAGAGAAGAGGGGGAGAGGAGGAAAGAGAAGAGGGGGAGAGGAGGAAAGAGAAGAGGGGGAGAGGGGGAAAGAGAAGAGGGGGAGAGGGGGAAAGAGAAGAGGGGGAGAGGAGGAAAGAGAAGAGGGGGAGAGGGGGAAAGAGAAGAGGGGGAGAGGAGGAAAGAGAAGAGGGGGAGAGGAGGAAAGAGAAGAGGGGGAGAGAAGGAAAGAGAAGAGGGGGAGAGGGGGAAAGAGAAGAGGGGAGAGGGGGAAAGAGAAGAGGGGGAGAGGAGGAAAGAGAAGAGGGGGAGAGGAGGAAAGAGAAGAGGGGGAGAGGGGGAAAGAGAAGAGGGGGAGAGGGGGAAAGAGAAGAGGGGGAGAGGAGGAAAGAGAAGAGGGGGAGAGGGGGAAAGAGAAGAGGGGGAGAGGGGGAAAGAGAAGAGGGGGAGAGGAGGAAAGAGAAGAGGGGGAGAGGAGGAAAGAGAAGAGGGGGAGAGGGGGAAAGAGAAGAGGGGGAGAGGAGGAAAGAGAAGAGGGGGAGAGGAGGAAAGAGAAGAGGGGGAGAGGGGGAAAGAGAAGAGGGGGAGAGGGGGAAAGAGAAGAGGGGGAGAGGAGGAAAGAGAAGAGGGGGAGAGGGGGAAAGAGAAGAGGGGGAGAGGGGGAAAGAGAAGAGGGGGAGAGGAGGAAAGAGAAGAGGGGGAGAGGAGGAAAGAGAAGAGGGGGAGAGGGGGAAAGAGAAGAGGGGGAGAGGGGGAAAGAGAAGAGGGGGAGAGGAGGAAAGAGAAGAGGGGGAGAGGGGGAAAGAGAAGAGGGGGAGAGGAGGAAAGAGAAGAGGGGGAGAGGAGGAAAGAGAAGAGGGGGAGAGGAGGAAAGAGAAGAGGGGGAGAGGAGGAAAGAGAAGAGGGGGAGAGGAGGAAAGAGAAGAGGGGGAGAGAAGGAAAGAGAAGAGGGGGAGAGGAGGAAAGAGAAGAGGGGGAGAGAAGGAAAGAGAAGAGGGGAGAGGGGGAAAGAGAAGAGGGGAGAGGGGGAAAGAGAAGAGGGGGAGAGGAGGAAAGAGAAGAGGGGGAGAGGAGGAAAGAGAAGAGGGGGAGAGGGGGAAAGAGAAGAGGGGGAGAGGAGGAAAGAGAAGAGGGGGAGAGGAGGAAAGAGAAGAGGGGGAGAGGAGGAAAGAGAAGAGGGGGAGAGGAGGAAAGAGAAGAGGGGAGAGGGGGAAAGAGAAGAAGGGGAGAGGAGGAAAGAGAAGAGGGGAGAGGGGGAAAGAGAAGAGGGGAGAGGGGGAAAGAGAAGAGGGGGAGAGGAGGAAAGAGAAGAGGGGGAGAGGGGGAAGAGAAGAGGGGGAGAGGGGGAAAGAGAAGAGGGGGAGAGGAGGAAAGAGAAGAGGGGGAGAGGAGGAAAGAGAAGAGGGGGAGAGGGGGAAGAGAAGAGGGGGAGAGGGGGAAAGAGAAGAGGGGGAGAGGGGGAAAGAGAAGAAGGGGAGAGGAGGAAAGAGAAGAGGGGAGAGGGGGAAAGAGAAGAGGGGGAGAGGAGGAAAGAGAAGAGGGGAGAGGGGGAAAGAGAAGAGGGGGAGAGGGGGAAAGAGAAGAGGGGGAGAGGGGGAAAGAGAAGAGGGGGAGAGGGAGAGAGGGCGAGTAGGAAGATGTGGTGATCCACTGCTTGTATCGTTTGGTCACCAACTACCTTGTTTAGGCTGTCGTCTGCGTCGCTGTCCCTTGATGTTATGGTTTCTTGGTGGTACTGTATTGTACCCAATCGACAATCGATACTTTTTTCACACCAGCACACGATGAAATTCAGTTCTTTTCCCACAGAATCGCTGTGAATAGGCTTGATGTTAGATGATGCTATACCTCGAAGTTAGGTGAGGATGTTATAGTTACTTGGTGGCACTGTATTGTAGCCAATCGATGAAAATCAGTTATTTCCCCACAAAGCACTGTGAATGTACTCTTCGTTTCAGCCACTGTCGGCGTTGTGTTCGTCTCTTCTCTGTGCCGCCCGCCTAGCCCGTCGCCTCTCAATCCAGTTCAACTGCGACCGCCTCCCTCTCTCTCTCCTCCTCCTCTCCCTCCCCTCTCACACCATCACTCATCATCTACGAGAACAAGTGCGCCGAGCTGAAGGTAGCTTTTGCGAATTTTAAAGTTTAAATGTACGATTACCGTAGTGCATACTTTTATGCACCGTAGTACTACTGACTACGTTTTTTTGACGCTTTTGGTTTATAAACATGATTTAATTGATCCTATGTATAGCACATGTTTGAAACTGAAGATTGATTGATTGATTGATTGATTGATTGATTGATTGATTGATTGATTGATTGATTGATTTATATTCGTTCCAGGGCAGTGCTAGCGCGGCATGGTCGCTGATGTTCAACGTCGTCGTCAAGAAGAGTATGAGAGGGAAGAGGGAGAGGGTCGGAGAGAGGTGGTGATGCATTGCTTGCAGGTCCCGTTTGCCCGTTTGTCTGCCCGTCCTCCCTCCTCCCTTGTTTGTCGAGTGAGTATTGCCCTTGTTCCCCTTGTGCTGTTGGTTGTCTGTTTCGACTGCTCTTTCTGCTTCGCGATCACGAGCTGTCCAAGTGACTCGTGCCTAGTCTCGCTCTCTCTGATCTTTCCCCGTCTCCAACAAGATTTTTTTTCGTGAATTATAAATGACATTATTTTGTCAGTTGCTGTTTTGTTTGTTGGTGAGTCTCAAGTGGTTGGGACCATTTGTTATTTGATCGGAGTGTGATTTATGTGTGTTTGTGAGGTTTGTCTACAAAGCATATTTTTCGTCGCCTTCTTCAAACATAACATGATGATGAAAAGATGCTCTCCGACATTCCAAATGACGCTATTCGACGATTTCGATTGTTTGTCGTTTTCAAGATTCCGATTTCGTCGGATGCCATATATTGTTTTCTCGAACCCGCATCTCCGTTCAGTTCGTCACTCGTTTCACAAATGTTTGTTTGGCACCGGAGAGATGGAAACAGTAGACGAAGCACAATATTTTTGATGTCATAACTTTTGAAGACACCGTTTTTCGACGTTTTTCGAGTGTTTTGCACACAACGTGTGATATCATTTCTCGTGTCTTCTTCGTAGTGCACGGCTTCCTTTCATTTCTGATCGCCTTAGACCGGCCGATCTACCACAATCGCTTCGTGATCTACCACATGATCTTTGTACGCCTATTTTGAAAATGCAGTTCAAATTCGTCGTGGCTATCGTCTCCCCGTAACCCTGTATCATGCATGTTCACGTGGTTGTTGTTTGATTTGAATGATATACTTGTGTGTTTCAGGTGCGATCAGTGTGTGAAACGTGACCACGAAACTGGTTCATCATATCTCTGCACTTCCTCCTCTCTTATCACATGAGTTTTCTTCCGATTGTTTCGTTTTAGTGTTCTTCAACCAATGTGTACCGATACGTTTTCCCAGGTACGTGTCTTTCTGGATGGCCTGCGACGGCGCGGACTAGTCAAGCCGTCACACCAAGGTGGGGATCCGTTTTCAAAAAAGAGGAGTACGCAATGTGAAAATGAAATGACCAGCTGATGTCTCACGTCAAAACGATTTCTACAAAAGTCTCTAGGAAGGTGGCGGGACCAAGCTTGTGTCTGAATTCCCATGGAAAACTCGTTTCAAGTTTTTCCCTATATTATTTTTATATTAATTAGTTTTTTTTGTTTTCGATTCAATTTAATCACCATATCAACAATGATTATGTCAATCTCGTGTTATTCCGTACACCTCTCCTTTAAACGTAATACGGTATACAATTTTTTTATTTGATTGATTGATGTGCTTTAGATGTGGCAGTGTCGTATGAATTGTGATAACGACGTTCTGTTGCCGTTTATCACGGTCCACCAACCCACCGTTTCAGATGAGTTATCTTTCTATTGTTCCGTTTCGGATTTGTCTTCTTCCAGTAGTCTTATTTTTGTCAGGTTATATGCAGCTTCGTGGGTGGTCTCTGCGAACTTGGTTTTTTGCCGTTTCAAGCAACTCCGAACTGCTAGGTTAGGGAACGTGTACTCGCTCCAATTTGTGAAAAAAAATCGTAAACAATAACACGTTTATTGGTCATCGTCAAATAATTTCATTTTCAATGTTTGTTATCGTATGATGTGTGTTTGAAGAGCAGGAATACCGAAGTGACCACATATAGTTGTTTTTCTGACAATGAGAAGGACCAAACGCTGTATGTCCAAAACTAGGAAATGAAATGGATATTGCTACTTTTGAAACAAATCAAAGTTAGAGGTATGTCCTGTAACACTTTGTCGTGGTTTCTTTTCCGTTCACTGCCCGCTGCCTATCACGCCCGTGAACAGCGGTTTTATATAAGCGACTTTCCAAATATTGGGGATAGCGCACCCTGATAGAGACATAGAAAAAAGAATCAATGCGACTTATTGTATCAACTGTATTTTTTTTAAATGTGTGAGTGATTCCATCGGGACTGGTATTGATTTTTGAATTCATTTGTTGTATAGTCTTGTGAACAAGTGCAGTTTTGATAAGTTTCAATTTTTTTCATCACAAACAACCACAAATGACACGAAAATGTTTCTATAAGGCATTGATAATACATTTGTGATAATTTTTAATATGGGATTCAAAGAGTGCACTACCTTCAACTTCACAGATTTACAGTACAAACACAACTGATACAACCGTACAACTCACAACTGTTCAGTACAGTACAATGCACAAATGTTCAGTACACCTCGACTCTCTCACACCCTGGATGTAATCTTGACTCTATAGGGTTTGGGGAGCATAACGGTTGAGAAGATTGGAGTCATATCAAGAGGGGTGGTCGCGACGAATTCGTACCTGGCAGGAAGGAAAGAATATATTAGACAGAGAGAGAGAGCGAGAGAGAGAGGGGGAGAGAAAGAGAGAGAGGGAGGGAAAGAGAGAGAGAGACTACATACCTCTGCAGGAGTGTTGTGAACACTAGGAACAGCTCCTGTCTAGCCAGTCCCTCCCCCAAACACTGTCTCCGCCCCGCCCCGAATGCGATCATACGATCCAGCTGCGTCTAAATAGGGGGTACGGTAGGATACGGTACGTGAATATAGGGTTACTGTGATATAGAGTAGTTTCATGTGTATGAAGATCTGATCACGAGTACGTTGGTATATAGGTGAGTATAGTGTCAGTGTTGAACCGAAACTCAATTCTACAATGAAAATATGATACATTTCATGCTATACATAGTATTTGACACTTCGGTGATTGGATATTCTTTGATTATTTCAGATTATACTCTCGAATCTGTGATTGTTATCATTTATTGAATGAGTCATCGGTGAGTCATAAGTCGTACCTACCTTGTCGAGTGTCTTTCCATCGGTCGAGAGGAATCTCTCCGGTCGGAACACCTTCGGATCCTCGAATGTCGTATCCCGATCCAGAACCGACCAGATCTGGAAGGGGCGAGGCATGAGTGGACAAGGCTTCTCTCTCTCTCTCTCTCTCTCTCTCTCTCTCTCTTTCTCTCTAATTTTCTCTCTCTCTCTCTCTCACACCTGCGGCATGCAGATCGTGTTCTTGGGGATCTTCTTGCCCAGAACGAGAGCGTCGTCAGTGGCTGGAAACATTTGTATGTACTACTGCAAATGATTGACCCAATGCCAACTACCGTACCCCTGTGCGGTCCGAGGAAGCAGACCATGTTACAGCAGCGCTGTATTTCTGCGATCACCGCCATCGTGTAGGGCATATCCACCTGAAAACGTAATTCTAGATTTGTTTTGATATGCATTTCCCAGGTACGTTTTAGCCACTGCAGAAAAGCACACGATCATGATTTGCTTCATTACAGCGAATATCAGACACTGTAGTTCGAATTACAGGTAAAGTATTCTCAAATAGATTTCACCGGTTCAACGATGTGAAACCTGAATGTGAACCAAACGAATTTCACTGAATCTTTGTTCCTCTCATCAAATATAAAAAAGTGAAACTGCTCATATATATATATATATATATATATATATATATATATATATATATATATATATATATATATATATATATATATATATATATATATGTAGAGTCCCCGCTGTAATCCCTATCCACTAGCGTAGACAGCGGACCCTTTGATCTTGACCCCTGGCCTGGAGGCCAGCGGGTCCCGCCTTCTGTCAATCCTATCTTTCATTACATGTGGGCATCTAGCTAACGCGAGGCTGATGTTTTCCGTGCAATAAAGACTTCGTACCATCCTGGTCTTCTTGTAACGTGCTAGAAGCGGATCTAAGCACGTATATTACAATATATATATATATATATATATATATATATATATATATATATATATATATATATATATATACGGTTCACGGCTCATATTACAAAAAGCACCTCTGAAGAAATACATACGTTTCAGAATAGTCGTACAGACTGTCCCGTTACCACAGACTGTCCCGTTACCACACGAAAATAGGCGTTGCCTAGCAATGTCAGAGATATTTTCAAAGTTGATCATGTGAGACATACTGTAGTTCAATAGAAAATATAATATAATACTATTACAATATTGTTTTGTTTCAATATCTTCATGCGTTTTCGAGATATGCGCGCCCAAAGCGCGCGGTTTAGTGCGCGCGCGGCACAATAATTGAGCCGAGAGAGGGTCAGAGAGATTAGGCTCCGCCCACTTTTTGGCTTACAGAATGTAGTTTTTGTATAATAATGCGTGACCCGGCAAAACGCAGTCTTTCGGGAATAGCACCACTAGATGTAACTTTTCGCGATGAACTCAACGGTGTGCGTCGTTTGAGACTGCGTGATGCCGAAAAAATTGTGCCATCTAAGCCACGCCCCCTCGACATGTGTGTCAAAATGTGTGTTTTGGCGGGAAGCCCCATTTTAGCGGGGCCGATAGATATTGTGATCGCTTTCGCAAAGAAGTCAGTACTCGGGAAGGGCAGCGGTCTTTGCGCGTGAAAGACAATGGGCTATCACTCTTGCAGCCACGAGTTCGATTCCTGTTTGCAACTTTGCCTGAAACATGCATTCACCTCGGCGCGTGGTGATTTCGTGCGAATTTGAAAATTTCATCACCACACGGTTCTGATATACGCCTCTGTTCTTTTAATTAAGAGGACAAATTAAATTATGTTTTCTAATCGATTACCTTATCCCTCATCTCCGGCGTTCTGTCCTGTCCAATCACCGCATCGACCTCGGCGCGAACTTTGTCCTGCAAGCTCCGCTTATCAAGCCCCGCCCCTCCAAGCCCCGCCCCTCCAAGCCCCGCCCCCCACCCCCAACCTGAACATCCGGGTATTTGACCATGTACTTCATCGCCCATCTTAGGGTGGTCGATGTCGTCTCCATGCCGGCCATCCAGAAGTCGACACACGACGCGGTCAGATTATCCATGCTGGAAAGAGGGGGCGGAGCGTGCGGGGGCGGAGCAAGGCTCATAGATGCAAGAGTAAGCGTCGAGATACAGTGTAAAAGCTATGATTGAAAGAGTCAGAGATAGAAAGGTAAGAGATAGAGAGATAGAGAGAGATAGAGAGAGAAAGAGAGAGAGAGAGAGAGAGAGAGAGAGAGAGAGAGATGGGGTCTCTGCACCCACTCGAGTGTCGTGTCTCCCTTCTGCCTCGTCTGCTCAGCCTCCTGTAGATATGCGTGCACAAATGTCTTCGGCTCGTCGTTCGCGTCGAAAGTCGACACCTGCAAGAGTGACGTCATATAAGTTGTGACGTCATCACATCCATGACGTCATCATTTATACAATGACGTCACAATTCCAGTTACTATCATTAATATAGCATTGACATTTTAAGGAAATACAGAGCTCATTAGTGAGACTATAACTGATGTGTGCTACGAATGGAATAAAATGTCATGAAGTTTGTTTTTATTTCCTTTTTACCTGCTTGCGGATCTCGTCTTCGATAAAGGCGCGGTACTGAAATTGAATGGGTCAGTTCTCTCTCTCTCTCTCTCTCCCTCTCTCCCTCCCTCTCCCTCCCTCCCTCTCTCTCTCTCTCTCTCTCTCTCTCTCGCTCCCTCTCTCTCTCCCTCTCTCTCTCTCTCTCCCTCCCTCTCTCTCCCTCGCTCCCTCGCTCCCTCTCTCCCTCTCTCTCTCTCTCTCTCTCTCTCTCTCTCTCTCTCTCGTTCCTCTCTTTTTCTCTCTCTCTCACTCACCACGTCCATATTCTCCTCAATCTTCCCGCATCCCAGATATCCAATCACTGGCAGATGACGCATCCACGGGAATGCCTGGATGAGGTAGACAAACGCAGACGACTGAAATGACGTCATTAGTTCATGACGTCATCGATTTCATGACGTCACACTTGCCTTGATGAGATCAAAGTGAATGCCGACGACGCGCACAAAGTGCTCGAACTTGGCGCAGTCCTGAAAAAAAGGTTTTTTGTTCTTTTGAATAATAATTTTAGATGAAAAAACCTTGTAGTTGTAGTGATAACCGAAGAGCGTTTCGTTGATGATGTTGCCAACACAGAGCTGAAAACGCCTCTCCCTCCCTCCCTCCCTCTCTCACCCTCCCTCTCTCTCCCTCCCTCCCTCTCTCTCTCTCTCTCTCCTCTTACCTGCAGAGGCAGAAACAGATCCACGTCGTTCTTGTCCATATCCTCGATTTGCACCAGCATCTCCTCAATCGATCCGCGCACCTGAAAACACTTAAATAAGCTCCGCCCTCAAGCCTCGCCCACCTGCTGCTCCATCAGTCCCTTTCCCAGACCAAAGTTGCGGAGGATCTTGAGCGCAGTTCGTCTCTGTTCTCTCCACGTGTCTCCGTCGGAGATCAGCACACCTGTGTATTGTGTTTTGATCAAGTGTGTTTTGTGCTATGTGGTTTGCTCGCTCACCAGTGTTGGGCCGCTTCTGGAGCAGGGTCTCTGGCGGAAGATGGGATCGACCCGCGAACGTTTCACCTACAAGAAATCTTCTCTCTCTCTTCCTCTCCCTCTCCCTCTCCCTCTCTCCCCCTCTCTTTCCCCTCTCTCCCCTCTCTCTTCCTCTCTCCCTCCTTCTCCCCCCTACCCTGTGTGATCAGTGCCTCCCTGATATGTGCATAGTCTGTCATGACTACAGTGGGAGTGGGAAGGAACAGAGTGAAGCACTCCCCGTACCGCCTGCCCATCTCATCCAGCTGCAGGTGCGTGTTCTCCACTTGCAGCTGAAATCGTCCTCTGCATCACTGTTTTCTATCTTGCTCTTTCTAGCTGAGAATCTTGTCGAAAGCTGTTCGTCGTCATTTTATTCTTCTATCTCTTTTTTAGCTTTCAGTCTTCTCTCAAGTCTTACACGCCAATTCATGTAGTTTTTTTTCGCATTCCCGCGATGTTCGGTTCATTTTGTTCCGCATTTCCAATAACCCATGGCGAACTGTGCAGTGTGGGAACATTTACAACATTTCTACCTGATGTATGTTGCCGATGAATGGAAGGGGCAGCGGACCGGGCGGGTACTGCGAGACCTGAATGGGGAAGTGGTGGAGAGCCACAGGAAGCGGCAGACAAAGCGGAGAGCTATCCACTCGCTCATTATCTCAGCGGAAACTGATCTGTTCTACGACATTCCACTTTCCGCAACCATCCGATTGGGCTCTCTCTCTCTCTCTCTCTCTCTCTCTCTCTCTCTCTCTTACTAGTTACCTTTTTATAGTAGTTGATCACATAGACGGCGAGAAAGACGAGAATAACGAAAACACCGAGCATATCTGAAAACATTTCTTGCAAAACAAGATATTTGTTTTAGTAGGAGAGTTGCGGTTTGGTCTAATCAAAGCAAGCAAACAAACAAAAAATCCAGTCTGAGCATAACTACCTAAATTATTGTCAAAACGAGAAGCTGGAATTGCAAAAAGTAGCAAATGTATCAGTCATGAAGCAAAATCACAGCAAAATCGCTTGGCTACTCGGCCGGCTACTATCAAAGCAATACACGGATGGCGGTAAGTTCATGTCTTCATCACTTTATCGCTCCTACACACTTTTGGGCTGCTCCTT
>CAWZYM010000418.1:0-60000 GCA_963966185.1 Rhabditoides inermis
CCCCCTCTCTCCCCCTCTCTCCCCCTCTCTCCCCTCTCTTCCTCTCTCTCCCCCTCTCTCCCCCTCTCCCCCTCTCTCCCCCTCTCTCCCCCTCTCTCCTCTCTCTCCTCCTCTCTCCACCTCTCTCCCCCTTTCTCCCCCTTTCTCCCCTCTCTTCCCCTTTCTCCCCTCTCTCCCCCTCTCTCCCCCTCTCTCCCCCTCTCTCCCCCTCTCTCCTCCTCTCTCTCCATCTCTTCCCTCTCTCCCCCTCTCTCCTCCTCTCTCCTCCTCTCTCCCCCTCTCTTCCCCTCTCTCCTCCTCTCTCCCCCTCTCCCCTCTCTCTCTCCCCACTCTCCCCCTCTCTCCCCCTCTCTCCCCCTGTCTCCCATCTCTCCTCCTCTCTCCCCCTCTCCCTCTCTCTCTCCCCCTCTCTCCCCCTCTCTCCCCTCTCTCCCCCTCTCTTCCCCTCTCTCCCCCTCTCTCCCCCTCTCTTCCCCTCTCTCCTCCTCTCTCCTCCTCTCTCCTCCTCTCTCCCCCTTTCTCCCCCTTTCTCCCCCTCTCTTCCCCTTTCTCCCCCTCTCTCCCACTCTCTCCCCCTCTCCCCCTCTCTCCTCCTCTCCCCCTCTCTCCCCCTCTCTCCTCCTCTCTCCTCCTCTCTCCCCCTCTCTTCCCCTCTCTCCCCCTCTCTCCTCCTCTCTCCTCCTCTCTCCCCCTCTCTTCCCCTCTCTCCTCCTCTCTCCCCCTCTCCCCTCTCTCTCTCTCCCCCTCTCTCCCCCTCTCTCCCCCTGTCTCCCCCTCTCTCCTCCTCTCTCCCCTCTCCCCTCTCTCTCTACCCCTTTCTCCCCTCTCTCCCCTCTCTCCCCCTCTCTCCCCCTCTCTCCCCCTCTCTCCCCCTCTCTCCCCTCTCTCCTCCTCTCTCCTCCTCTCTCCCCCTCTCTCCCCTCTCTCCTCCTCTCTCCCCCTCTCCCCTCTCTCTCTCCCCCTCTCTCCCCTCTCTCCCCTCTCTCCCCCTGTCTCCCCCTCTCTCCTCCTCTCTCCCCCCCTCTCCCCTCTCTCTCTCCCCCTCTCTCCCCCTCTCCCCTCTCTCCCCTCTCTTCCCCTCTCTCCCCCTCTCTCCCCCTCTCTCCCCCTCTCTCCTCCTCTCTCCTCCTCTCTCCTCCTCTCTCCTCCTCTCTCCCCCTTTCTCCCCCTCTCTCCCCCTCTCTCCCCCTCTCTCCCCCTCTCTCCCCCTCTCTCCTCCTCTCTCCTCCTCTCTCCCCCTCTCTTCCCCTCTCTCCTCCTCTCTCCCCCTCTCCCCTCTCTCTCTCCCCTCTCTCTCCCCCTCTCTCCCCCTCTCTCCCCTCTCTCCCCCTCTCTCCCCCTCTCTCCTCCTCTCTCCTCCTCTCTCCTCCTCTCTCCCCCTTTCTCCCCTTTCTCCCCCTCTCTTCCCCTTTCTCCCCCTCTCTCCCCCTCTCTCCCCTTTCCCCCTCTCCCCCTCTCTCCCCCTCTCTCCCCCTCTCTCCCCCCTCTCCCTCTCTCTCCCCCCTTTCTCCCCCTCTCTCCCCCTCTCTCCCCCTCTCTCCCCCTCTCTCCCCCTCTCTCCCCCTCTCTCCTCCTCTCTCCCCCTCTCTCCCCTCTCTCCCCCTCTCTCCCCCTCTCTCCCCCTCTCTCCCCCTCTCTCCCCCTCTCTCCCCCTCTCTCCCCCTCTCTTCCCCTCTCTCCTCCTCTCTCCCCCTCTCTCCTCCTCTCTCCCCCTCTCTCCCCCTCTCTCCCCCTCTCTCCCCCTCTCTCCTCCTCTCCCCCTCTCTTCCCCTCTCTCCTCCTCTCTCCCCCTCTCCCCTCTCTCTCTCCCCCTCTCTCCCCCCTCTCTCCCCCTCTCTCCCCCTCTCTCCCCCTGTCTCCCCCTCTCTCCTCCTCTCTCTTCCTCTCCCCTCTCTCTCTCCCCCTCTCCCCTCTCTCTCTCCCCCTCTCTCCCCCTCTCTCCCCTCTCTCCCCCTCTCTCCCCATCTCTCCCCATCTCTCCCCCTCTCTCCCCCTCTTTCCCCCTCTCTCCCCCTCTCTCCCCCTCTCTCCCCCTCTCTCCCCCTCTCTCCCCCTCTCTCCCCCTCTCTCCCCCTCTCTCCCCCTCTCTCCCCCTCTCTCCTCCTCTTTCCCCCTCTCTTCTCTCTCTCTCCCCCTCTCTCCCCCTCTCTCCCCCTCTCTCCCCTCTCTCCCCTCTCTCCCCCTCTCTCTCCCCTCTCTCCCCCTCTCTCCCCCTCTCTCCCCCTCTCTCCCCCTCTCTCCCCCTCTCTCCCCCTCTCTCCCCCTCTCTCTCCCCTCTCTCCCCCTCTCTCCCCCTCTCTCCCCCTCTCTCCTCCTCTCTCCCCCTCTCTCCTCCTCTCTCCTCCTCTCTCCCCCTTTCTCCCCCTCTCTCCCCCTCTCTTCCCCTCTCTCCCCGTCTCTCCTCCTCTCTCCCCCTCTCTCCTCCTCTCTCCTCCTCTCTCCCCCTCTCTCCTCCTCTCTCCTCCTCTCTCCCCCTCTCTTCCCCTCTCTCCCCCTCTCTCCCCCTCTCTCCCCCTCTCTCCCCCTCTCTCCTCCTCTCTCCTCCTCTCTCCCCCTCTCTTCCCCTCTCTCCTCCTCTCTCCCCCTCTCCCCTCTCTCTCTCCCCCTCTCTCCCCCTCTCTCCTCCTCTCTCCTCCTCTCTCCTCCTCTCTCCCCCTCTCTCCCCCTCTCTCCCCCTCTCTCCCCCTCTCTCCCCCTCTCTACCCCTCTCTCCTCCTCTCTCCCTCTCTCCCCTCTCCAGGTACCTCCTTTTCTTACTGGCTCACCCCCATCTACGTTGCCAACACCTACTGCCTGGCGTCTGCTTTGTATCTGCACGACTACTACCCTAGTTGTCACGAACAAGGCTCTTCGCATATCACTACAAGATGACAAAGAAAGGAAGAAGTGCAGATGTACAAGGTAACAGTTTCAAAGCAAGACCATTTGAGCCGGCTCATATTGAACTCTCGAAAAGGTTAGGTTATGATTGGTTCTATAGAATTAGGATCAATTCTGATACGTGATGTGTATCACACACTGCTTCTCTGACTACTATACGAAAAGCGAACGGAACTAATTCCAACAACCAGAACCAGGAAGAACTCGAAGACGAAGTCAATTGTGCAACGCGCTTTTTAGAATCTGAGTGACAGTCCCATTGCTACAACCGCAGGATGAGGAGCTTTTGTCCGGGGAATGAAATACTACACAAAGTACTACACAACCTTTTCCGAATGCGCAAGAGGAATCCTTCGAGAATAGACCACGTCTCGAATGCTATGTTACGAATACCCCCAGAAATCATCGCAGACAACGCCACGCGAATGGGATAATCGACAAAGAAGAGCTTCTGGAATCTTTTGCCGGCTCCTTAACAACATTGCTCCCAAAGAGTGGAGACTTGCTAGATCTGTGCAACTTCAGACCGATTGCTGTACTTCCGACCATGTTCAAGCTGTCGAATTCTGTTTGGTCGAATGGAGAAGACACTGGATGCAGAACAATCTGTCGAGCAGGCGTGATTCAGGAGAACCCTCTCTACAATCGTACAAAAATTGAAAATGTCGAATACTAGAAACCGATTGATACTAACGATACACATCACGTATCAGAATTGATCCTAATCCTATAGAATCAATCCTAACCTAACCTTTTTAGAGAGTTCAATATGAGCAACGCTACTCGCTACAGCATGTTGCAAACGTCCGTGTTGCCGGATCACTCAAATAAAGGAGAAATTGCGGCAGCACACACCATTATTCACATACCAGGTCAATCAATACGGTAACAATAACGGTATCACCCGAGGGGTGAATGATACCACGGTACGCTGTGAATGATACTACAAAACGACTTGATGTTTTCGAATAGAGTTCAGCCGTGTCGTTTTCGCATTCGTATCCATCTCGTTTTCAAAATGAGGTTGAGTAGATGTTCAATATCAACACTACCAAATACTTTCATGAGAATTTCAAACACATAGATATTTCGATGAAAAGATGAGTTCTACTCGCTGTCAATATCTCAATCGTGTTCACCTCCCACACTGTTTCCCCCATTCTCTCTCTCACTCTCACTCTCTCTCTCTCTCTCTCTCTCTCTCTCTCTCTCTCTCTTTCTTTCTTTCTCTTCGGTTCTCCCTTATTTTGCTTATTCTGAGTGAGTGATACATTTGCGAGTGCTTGCGCGCACTCGTCACTCATGACCGCTTTCATTCATTCACCGCACATGGTCGGATGGTCTAGTGGTCTATGGCGCGCGCGCTGATCTGAATGTCGCTGGTTCGATTCCCGCCGGCGGCGGATGTTTTGCCAGAAACATTTAATCGTGTAACAGCGGACGCGACAAATCGGGCGGCCGAGTTTGTCGCTTGAGCCACGAGTAGAGTTTCGTTCGATTTCCGAAACGGTCTCTCTCTCCCCTCTCTCTCCCCTCTCTCCCCCTCTCTCCCCCTCTCTCCCCCTCTCTCCCCCTCTCTCCCCCTCTCTCCCCCTCTCTCCCCCTCTCTCCCCCCCTCTCCCTCTCTCTCCCCCCTTTCTCCCCCTCTCTCCCCCTCTCTCCTAGATTGATACCAGTGGGCCTGGGACTAGGCATGGACTACGAGAGGATACTCCAGCCCTGGGTGGGTGGTACTGTAATCTTACCGTAGTTCTAAATTGTGTGTAGGAGAACCCCCAGAAAGATCCTTAGAAGTAGTTTTGTACTAGCGCTCCGGCGCGCTGTCGCGCGCCTCCGCGCTAGATCATGAAAATAAGACGAATAGAATAGAAACTCATAGAACAGAATAGAAACTCAAGTTTTTGTTATGATCAATAATACTGTGTGTTTTTTTTTTACAATTTCATAACATTTTGAGTGAAACTGGTTATTAAAGTAGAGAAGATTAGTCGATTGATGTATTGATTGCACTGATATTGTGGTCTAGAGGCGGTGCAATAATAATAATAATACCTGGTCTACAAGTGCTTTGGTTAGCTGCCGCGTACCTCCATTGTACAAGTCAGTAGATCTATGTATATTTTTGAATTTGAATGTCCTCGCGTATACAGAAAGAGCACCCGCACGGTGCCGCGCGCTCCCGCTATCAATATCTATGAATACATAGATCAATGATAATCATTATACATTTTTTCTAAACTACACTTTCCTTTGCTCATAAAAACTCTCTCTCATCTCCCTCTCTCTCTCTCTCTCTCTCTCTCTCTCTTTCTTCTTTTCTCTTTTTTTCTCTCTCTTTCTCCTCGTATTTCTTTTATTTTCAATGCTACGAAAACAGAGAGCTTTGCTACTGCAACCTCTCGCCCTCGTTTATTCTCGCATTCTCTCTCTCCCTCTTTCTCTCTCTCTCTCTCTCTCTCTCTCTCTCTCTCCGTTCTTTGTCAATGCATTTTTAGAGATTAAAGTAAAACTTTTGCTTGGACATGGAGCTTCCGCTGCCGGACAGCGAGATTTTGATGTTTTTTTTAACCGGATACTGAAAGCAAAATTGAGGACGTGGACTACATACAGCCGAGGACGTAAACTCAACTATCTGCAAAGTTTCATACAAATTGGTTTAGTATGAATCAATTCATGAACGCGGAACTAATCAAAATCGCAAAAGAAATGCGAGGGCGCGCGCATCTTTTGATCATTGGACAATATGTTCCTCACACCGTAACCAATAACGCTGAATTTTGCAGGTACGCTCTTTTTGTTGAAACTATTTGTTGAACGTATTTACGGAAAATAAAGCGAAGATGTTTCTTAGATGAGACACGTTCGCTGCGAACAGCAACAAAATCGATTACTTTCGTGGTTTTTCTTCGAAATATAGGCAATATGTGAACTTTCTGAAAAACATCACGCAAATCGGTCAAGTAAAAACGGAGATATGCCCGCGGACACACAAGAAAAGGTGCAAAAGTGTATATTTTTGGTGGTTTTCGACCATAAATAGAGGTAATGAAAGCAAAATTAAGAACTGTCACAAAGTGGACTGCATTAGAAGACGTGAACTCAACTATCTTATGAGTTTCATGCAAGTTGGTTCTGTATGAATCGAGTTATGACCGCGGAAATACTAAAAATCGCAAAAGTGAGGCGAGAGCGCGCGCGCGGCTCTTGCTAATTTGGCTATATTTTCCTTACACCGTAACCAATGATAATGAAACTTGCAGGTTAGTGACAGAACTATTTGTTGAAAGTAGATACAGAACAAGAAGCGAAACTGTTTCTTAGGTGAGAAGCTTTTGCAGCGGACAGCACCAAAATCGGCGAATTTAGAGGTTTTTCTACCAAATATAGGCAATGAGTGTATTTGGAGAGTAATCACAACGTGGACTGCATCCTGGAGTAATATGTAAACTTTCTGCAAAGTTTGACGCGAATCGGTTCGGTAGAAACGGAGTTATGCCCGCGGACACACAAGAAAAAGTGCAAAAGTGACCATTTTTAGTGGTTTTTTGACCAAATATGGACGTAGAGGAGGAGTTGAGAGGTGCCTGAATTTTGTTGTCGTCTGGTGCAGGTGACACAACTTTCTACCAAGTTTCATGCGAATCGGTTAAATTTGAAGCTAGTTATGGCTTGTGAATGACGGACACCATAGGACATTTTAGTAGAAAAGGAGACTAGCGCGCTTCGCGCGCTAGAAATATACGTATAAAAAAGAGGAAAAAATTATCTATCGATTGATGTATAGATTGACTTGATATGTGCTCTGGAAGTGCTATTAGGATCTGTGCTAGAAGTGCTGTTATCAAAGATGATTGATCTTTATTTATATCCTTATTTATAATCTACAGTATTATCAAATATTCAGGAAGTGTCACAGTCTATTAGTAGTTCGTTGACAGGTAATGATTTTCTACAGATATATTTTTTTTACTATAAAAGGCCATACGCCTACGCGGTAAAAGCCGATCAGTATACCAGTAATAAAAAATAACAACAATATGTTGATTTCTGTTACTGATATGCATTCTCTCCAACGCTCTTATCTTTCACTTTCTCGTATGCACATAGAAGGCGGTCCGGCACGCTCCGCGCGCCTCCGCGGTAAAAGCCTATCAGTAGATCAGTAATATAAATAATAATATTTTGATCACTGATACTGATATGCATTCTCTCCTACTTTTTTTCACTCTCTCGTATTCGCATAGATAGTCGCTCCGGCACGCTCCGCGCGCCTCCGCGGTCAAATCTTATCAGTAGAGCAGTCAATTAAATAATACTATATTGATCACTGATTCTGATATGTAATTTCTCCTACTCTCTGGTCTTTCACTCTCTCGTATGCACATATAGGACGCTCTGGCAAACTTCGCGCGCCTTCGCGGTCAGAGCCGATCAGTAGATCAGTAATAATTCAATATATTGATCACTGCTACTGATATGCACTTTTTCCGACTCTCCGATCTTTTAATCTTTCGTATGCACATAGAGGGCGCTTCGGCACGCTTCGCGCGCTTCCGCGGTCAAAGCCGATCAATAGATCAGTAATTATAATAAAACATTGATCACTGATCAAAGCCGTTCAGTATATCAGTAATTATAATAAAACATTGATCACTGATACTGATATGCATTTTCTCCTACTCTCTGATCTTTTACTCTTTCGTATGCACATAGAAGGCGCTCCGGCACGCTTTGCGCGCCTCCGCGGTCAAAGCCGATCCGTAGATCAGTAATTATAATAATAAACTGATCACTGATACTGATATGCATTCTCTCCTACTCTCTGATCTTTTACTCTCTCGTATGCACTCAGAGTGCGCTCCGGCACACTCCGCGGTAAAAGCCTATCAGTAGCTGGTTGAAAATTATTATTTATTATAGTTCCAAGTATAATTTATAGTTATCACTGGTCTAATATTATAAAATATATGAGAGAGATAGAGAGAGGGAGAGAGGGAGAGAGGGAGAGAGGGAGAGAGGGAGAGAGGGAGAGAAAGAGAGAGAGAGAGAGAGAGAGAGACGAAAAAGAGAGCGAGAGAGAAAGAGAGAGAGAGACGAAAAAAAAGAGATGAGAAAAGGAATTGGATGAAAAAAGGAGGTTACATAGTATTTCGCCTCGCCTCACTTCCCTGATTGAGCATACAATGACGTAAGTGCATATAATAATATTTTATTGTATGTGGTCAGAAACCCGATTTCGCACAGTTTGTGGAGTGTGGTGAACTGTTTCGTAGTGCATGGTGCTGTTCTCGCTCATTTGCACAATTGACTGTCTCTTTCTCTAACAGCAGACAGACTGGCAGCTGGCGCACTCTCACCTCGCCACACTCTCTCGTCGCGGGGCAATAAAGTGGCGTCGATTAGAGGAATTTAATTGATAGCGGGCGTCATAGGTCATAAAAAGATGCAAATTTTGGTAGAAGTGTAGTGGCCACCTATATACATGTTGTAGTAAAGGGAGACCTTACACGATTGCCTAGTTTTCTTGAACAGCCCGCGACAACTGTTTGGTGTCGCCTCGCCTCGATTAAATCACTTCGTGAAAAGAAACCAGGAAGAGTTATAAAAAGATTACGGGCCAATTTGTAGGTGAGGGAGTGTAGAGGAGTGACGTCGAAACCGTTTTTCGATAGCTGAAGTCTGCGATTCGCAGTACTCGTTCTTGTAAGGCCTACTCGATGCAACCGTTCAACGACCTAACCGTCTCTTCATCTGACACACTGTTTCGCTCTTTTTTCTGTCTGACTCTCTCTGATTACGCGCTATTTCGTCGAATTTTCTTTAAGGCTTATAGCTCCGCGGATATGAGAGATAAAGGGCTGAAAATTGGAATCCTGCATCTCGAGACCGAGACCATCGGATCGATGTCACGTTTGGCTAGATAGGAGTAGTGGCTGGCGCGGTAGAGCGATGGACGGACGGACAAAAAGTGCGGAAACCATAGGGCATTTTACACTTACACCCGATTCTAGCGCGCTTCGCGCGCTAGAAATATAGGTAGAAAAAAGAGAAGAAAATTATCTATCGATTGATGTATAGATTGACTTGATATGTGCTCTAGAAGTGCTATTAGGAGCTGTGCTAGAAGTGCTGTTGTCAGTCTTCCAGTAGATGACTGATCTTTATTGGATTCCTTTTTTAATTTTCAGTAATTTTAAATAATTAGATAGTGTCCACAGTCTATCTGGTTGATAGTATCTGCTTGACTGCTTTTCTACAGATGTTATATTTACTATGCTCATAGAAGGCGCTCCGGCACGCTCCGCGGTCATAGCCTATCAGTAGATAGGTAATTATAATAATATACTGATCACTGATACTGATATGCATTTTCTCTGACTCTCTGATCTTTTTAATCTTTCGTATGTACAAAGAAGGCGCTCCGGCACGCTTCGCGCGCCTCCGCGGTCAAAGCCGATCAGTATATCAGTAATTATAAAAAAAAACATTTATCACTGATACTGATATGCATTTTCTCCGACTCTCTGATATTTTTAATCTTTCGTATGTACATAGAAGGCGCTCCGGCACGCTTCGCGCGCCTCCGCGGTCAAAGCCGATCATTATATCAGTAATTATAGCGCGCCTCCGCGGTCAAAGTCTATCAGTAGATCAGTAATAATAAGAATATATTGATCACTGATACTGATATGCATTTTCTCCGACTTTCTGATCGTTCACTTTCTCGTATGCACATAAAAAGCGCTTCGGCACGCTTCGCGCGCCTCCGCGGTCAAAGTCTATCAGTAGATCAGTAAAAATAAGAAAATATTGATCACTGTTACTGATATGCATTTTCTCTGACTCTCTGATCGTTCACTTTCTCGTATGCACATAGAAAGCGCTCAGGCACGCTTAGCGCGCCTCCGCGGTCAAAGTCTATCAGTAGATCAATAATTATAAGAATATATTGATCACTGTTACTGATATGCATTCTATCCGACTCTTTGATATTTCACTCTCTCGTATGCACATAGGAGGCGCTCCGGCACGCTCTGCGCGCCTCCGCGTTGAAACTTTATCAGTAGATCAGTAATTATAATAATACATTGATCACTGACACAGATATGCATTTTCTTATACTCTCTGATCTTTCACTTTCTCGTCATAAATATCTACTCTCGCCTACGATCATAGATAACCTCCCTGCGCCTCAGCGGTCAAATTCTATCAGTAGCTGGTTGATAATGATCAGTTATCACAGATCTAACATTATAAAATCTCTACTCTCGCCTATGATCACAGACAGCCGCTCCGCGCGCCTCCGCGGTCAAATTTTATCAGTAGCTGGTTGACAATGATAAGTTATCACGTATCTGAAATTATAAAATATCTACTCTCGCCTATGATCATAGACAGCCGCTCCGCGCGCCTCCGCGGTCAAATTCTATCAGTAGTTGGTTGATAATGATCAGTTATCACGGATCTAATATTATAAAATATCTACTCTCGCCTACGATCATAGATAACCTCCCTGCGCCTCAGCGGTCAAATTCTATCAGTAGCTGGTTGATAATGATCAGTTATCACAGATCTAACATTATAAAATCTCTACTCTCGCCTATGATCACAGACAGTCGCTCCGCGCGCCTCCGCGGTCAAATTTTATCAGTAGCTGTTTGACAATGATAAGTTATCACGTATCTGAAATTATAAAATATCTACTCTCGCCTATGATCATAGACAGCCGCTCCGCGCGCCTCCGCGGTCAAATTCTATCAGTAGTTGGTTGATAATGATCAGTTATCACGGATCTAATATTATAAAATATCTACTCTCGCCTATGATCATAGACAGCCGCTCCGCGCGCCTCCGCGGTCAAATTCTATCAGTAGCTGGTTGATAATAATTAGTTGTCACGGATCTAATATTATAGAATATCTACTCTCGCCTATGATCATAGACAGCCGCTCCGCGCGCCTCCGCGGTCAAATTCTATCAGTAGCTGGTTGATAATGATTAGTTATCACGGATCTAATATTATAAAATATCTACTCTCGCCTATGATCATAGACAGCCGCTCCGCGCGCCTCCGCGGTCGAATCCTATCAGTAGCTGGTTGATAATGATCAGTTATCACGGATCTAATATTATAAAATATCTACTTTCGCCTATGATCATAGACAGCCGCTCCGCGCGCCTCCGCGGTCAAATTCTATCAGTAGCTGGTTGATAATGATCAGTTATCACGGATCTAATATTATAAAATATCTACTCTCGCCTATGATCATAGACAGCCGCTCCGCGCGCTTCCGCGGTCAAATTCTATCAGTAGCTGGTTGACAATGATTAGTTATCACGGATCTAATATTATAAAATATCTACTCTCGCCTATGATCATAGACAGCCGCTCCGCGCGCCTCCGCGGTCAAATTCTATCAGTAGCTGGTTGATAATAATCAGTTATCACGGATCTAATATTATAAAATATCTACTCTCGCCTATGATCATAGACAGCCGCTCCGCGCGCCTCCGCGGTCAAAATCTATCAGTAGCTGATTGACAATGATTATTTATCACGGATCTTATATTATAAAATATCTACTCTCGCCCATGATAATAGATAGCCGCTCCGCGCGCCTCAGCGGGCAAATTCTATCAGTAGCTGGTTGACAATGATTAGTTATCACGGATCTAATATTATAAAATCTCTACTCTCGCCTATGATCTCAGACAGCCGTTCCGCGCGCCTCAGCGGTCAAATTGTATCAGTAGCTGGTTGATAATGATCAGTTATCACAGATCTAACATTATAAAATCTCTACTCTCGCCTATGATCACAGACAGCCGCTCCGCGCGCCTCCGCGGTCAAATTTTATCAGTAGCTGGTTGACAATGATAAGTTATCACGTATCTGAAATTATAAAATATCTACTCTCGCCTATGATCATAGACAGCCGCTCCGCGCGCCTCCGCGGTCAAATTCTATCAGTAGTTGGTTGATAATGATCAGTTATCACGGATCTAATATTATAAAATATCTACTCTCGCCTATGATCATAGACAGCCGCTCCGCGCGCCTCCGCGGTCGAACCCTATCAGTAGCTGGTTGATAATGATCAGTTATCACGGATCTAAAATTATAAAATATCTACTTTCGCCTATGATCATAGACAGCCGCTCCGCGCGCCTCCGCGGTCAAATTCTATCAGTAGCTGGTTGATAATGATTAGTTATCACGGATCTAATATTATAAAATATCTACTCTCGCCTATGATCATAGACAGCCGCTCCGCGCGCCTCCGCGGTCGAATCCTATCAGTAGCTGGTTGATAATGATCAGTTATCACGGATCTAATATTATAAAATATCTACTTTCGCCTATGATCATAGACAGCCGCTCCGCGCGCCTCCGCGGTCAAATTCTATCAGTAGCTGGTTGATAATGATCAGTTATCACGGATCTAATATTATAAAATATCTACTCTCGCCTATGATCATAGATAGCCGCTCCGCGCGCCTCCGCGGTCAAATTCTATCAGTAGCTGGTTGACAATGATTAGTTATCACGGATCTAATATTATAAAATGTCTACTCTCGCCTATGATCATAGACAGCCGCTCCGCGCGCCTCCGCGGTCAAGTTCTATCAGTAGCTGGTTGACAATGATAAGTTATCACATATCTAAAATTATAAAATATCTACTCTCGCCTATGATCATAGACAGCCGCTCCGCGCGCCTCCGCGGTCAAATTCTATCAGTAGCTGGTTGATAATGATCAGTTATCACGGATCTAATATTATAAAATATCTACTCTCGCCTATGATCATAGACAGCCGCTCCGCGCGCCTCCGCGGTCAAATTCTATCAGTAGCTGGTTGACAATGATTAGTTATCACGTATCTAATATTATAAAATCTCTACTCTCGCCTATGATCACAGACAGCCGCTCCGCGCGCCTCCGCGGTCAAATTCTATCAGTAGCTGGTTGACTATGATTAGTTATCACGTATCTAATATTATAAAATCTCTACTCTCGCCTATGATCATAGACAGCCGCTCCGCGCGCCTCCGCGGTCAAATTCTATCAGTAGCTGGTTGACAATGATTAGTTATCAAGTATCTAATATTATAAAATCTCTACTCTCGCCTATGATCACAGACAGCCGCTCCGCGCGCCTCCGGGGTCAAATTCTATCAGTAGCTGGTTGACAATGATAAGTTATCACGGATCTAATATTATAAAATATCTACTCTCGCCTATGATCATAGACAGCCGCTCCGCGCGCCTCCGCGGTCAAATTCTATCAGTAGCTGGTTGACAATGATAAGTTATCACGGATCTAATATTAAAAAAAATATCTACTCTCGCCTATGATCATAGACAGCCGCTCCGCGCGCCTCCGGGGTCAAATTCTATCAGTAGCTGGTTGACAATGATAAGTTATCACGGATCTAATATTATAAAATATCTACTCTCGCCTATGATCATAGACAGCCGCTCCGCGCGCCTCCGCGGTCAAATTCTATCAGTAGCTGGTTTATAATGATAAGTTATCACGGATCTAATATAAAAAATTATCTACTCTCGCCTATGATCATAGACAGCCGCTCCGCGCGCCTCCGGGGTCAAATTCTATCAGTAGCTGGTTGACAATGATAAGTTATCACGGATCTGATATTAGGTATAAAATCTCTACTCTCGCCTATGATCATAGACAGCCGCTCCGCGCGCCTTCGAGGTCAAATTCTATCAGTAGCTGGTTGACAATGATAAGTTATCACGGATCTAATATTATAAAATATCTACTCTCGCCTATGATCATAGACAGCCGCTCCGCGCGCTTCCGCGGTCAAATTTTATCAGTAGCTGGTTGATAATGATTAGTTGTCACTGATCTAATATTATAAAATGTCTACTCTCGCCTATGATCATAGATAGCCGCTCCGCGCGCCTCAGCGGTCAAATTCTATCAGTAGCTGGTTGATAATGATTATTTATCTCGGATCTAATATTATAAAATATCTACTCTCGCCTATGATCATAGATAGCCGCTCCGCGCGCCTCCGCGGTCAAATTCTATCAGTAGCTGGTTGACAATGATAAGTTATCACGGATCTAATATTATAAAATGTCTACTCTCGCCTATGATCACAGACAGCCGCTCCGCGCGCCTCCGCGGTCAAATTTTATCAGTAGCTGGTTGACAATGATAAGTTATCACGTATCTGAAATTATAAAATATCTACTCTCGCCTATGATCATAGACAGCCGCTCCGCGCGCCTCCGCGGTCAAATTCTATCAGTAGTTGGTTGATAATGATCAGTTATCACGGATCTAATATTATAAAATATCTACTCTCGCCTATGATCATAGACAGCCGCTCCGCGCGCCTCCGCGGTCAAATTCTATCAATAGCTGGTTGATAATGATTAGTTGTCACGGATCTAATATTATAAAATATCTACTCTCGCCTATGATCATAGACAGCCGCTCCGCGCGCCTCCGCGGTCGAACCCTATCAGTAGCTGGTTGATAATGATCAGTTATCACGGATCTAAAATTATAAAATATCTACTTTCGCCTATGATCATAGACAGCCGCTCCGCGCGCCTCCGCGGTCAAATTCTATCAGTAGCTGGTTGATAATGATTAGTTATCACGGATCTAATATTATAAAATATCTACTCTCGCCTATGATCATAGACAGCCGCTCCGCGCGCCTCCGCGGTCGAATCCTATCAGTAGCTGGTTGATAATGATCAGTTATCACGGATCTAATATTATAAAATATCTACTTTCGCCTATGATCATAGACAGCCGCTCCGCGCGCCTCCGCGGTCAAATTATATCAGTAGCTGGTTGATAATGATCAGTTATCACGGATCTAATATTATAAAATATCTACTCTCGCCTATGATCATAGACAGCCGCTCCGCGCGCCTCCGCGGTCGAACCCTATCAGTAGCTGGTTGACAATGATAAGTTATCACGTATCTGAAATTATAAAATATCTACTCTCGCCTATGATCATAGACAGCCGCTCCGCGCGCCTCCGCGGTCAAATTCTATCAGTAGCTGGTTGACAATGATTAGTTATCACGGATCTAATAATATAAAATGTCTACTCTCGCCTATGATCATAGACAGCCGCTCCGCGCGCCTCCGCGGTCAAGTTCTATCAGTAGCTGGTTGACAATGATAAGTTATCACATATCTAAAATTATAAAATATCTACTCTCGCCTATGATCATAGACAGCCGCTCCGCGCGCCTCCGGGGTCAAATTCTATCAGTAGCTGGTTGACAATGATAAGTTATCACGGATCTGATTTTAGGTATAAAATCTCTACTCTCGCCTATGATCATAGACAGCCGCTCCGCGCGCCTTCGAGGTCAAATTCTATCAGTAGCTGGTTGACAATGATAAGTTATCACGGATCTAATATTATAAAATATCTACTCTCGCCTATGATCATAGACAGCCGCTCCGCGCGCTTCCGCGGTCAAATTTTATCAGTAGCTGGTTGATAATGATTAGTTGTCACTGATCTAATATTATAAAATGTCTACTCTCGCCTATGATCATAGATAGCCGCTCCGCGCGCCTCAGCGGTCAAATTCTATCAGTAGCTGGTTGATAATGATTATTTATCTCGGATCTAATATTATAAAATATCTACTCTCGCCTATGATCATAGATAGCCGCTCCGCGCGCCTCCGCGGTCAAATTCTATCAGTAGCTGGTTGACAATGATAAGTTATCACGGATCTAATATTATAAAATGTCTACTCTCGCCTATGATCACAGACAGCCGCTCCGCGCGCCTCCGCGGTCAAATTTTATCAGTAGCTGGTTGACAATGATAAGTTATCACGTATCTGAAATTATAAAATATCTACTCTCGCCTATGATCATAGACAGCCGCTCCGCGCGCCTCCGCGGTCAAATTCTATCAGTAGTTGGTTGATAATGATCAGTTATCACGGATCTAATATTATAAAATATCTACTCTCGCCTATGATCATAGACAGCCGCTCCGCGCGCCTCCGCGGTCAAATTCTATCAATAGCTGGTTGATAATGATCAGTTATCACGGATCTAATATTATAAAATATCTACTTTCGCCTATGATCATAGACAGCCGCTCCGCGCGCCTCCGCGGTCAAATGATATCAGTAGCTGGTTGATAATGATCAGTTATCACGGATCTAATATTATAAAATATCTACTCTCGCCTATGATCATAGACAGCCGCTCCGCGCGCCTCCGCGGTCGAACCCTATCAGTAGCTGGTTGATAATGATCAGTTATCACGGATCTAAAATTATAAAATACCTACTTTCGCCTATGATCATAGACAGCCGCTCCGCGCGCCTCCGCGGTCAAATTCTATCAGTAGCTGGTTGATAATGATTAGTTATCACGGATCTAATATTATAAAATATCTACTCTCGCCTATGATCATAGACAGCCGCTCCGCGCGCCTCCGCGGTCGAATCCTATCAGTAGCTGGTTGATAATGATCAGTTATCACGGATCTAATATTATAAAATATCTACTTTCGCCTATGATCATAGACAGCCGCTCCGCGCGCCTCCGCGGTCAAATGATATCAGTAGCTGGTTGATAATGATCAGTTATCACGGATCTAATATTATAAAATATCTACTCTCGCCTATGATCATAGACAGCCGCTCCGCGCGCCTCCGCGGTCGAACCCTATCAGTAGCTGGTTGACAATGATAAGTTATCACGTATCTGAAATTATAAAATATCTACTCTCGCCTATGATCATAGACAGCCGCTCCGCGCGCCTCCGCGGTCAAATTCTATCAGTAGCTGGTTGACAATGATTAGTTATCACGGATCTAATAATATAAAATGTCTACTCTCGCCTATGATCATAGACAGCCGCTCCGCGCGCCTCCGCGGTCAAGTTCTATCAGTAGCTGGTTGACAATGATAAGTTATCACATATCTAAAATTATAAAATATCTACTCTCGCCTATGATCATAGACAGCCGCTCCGCGCGCCTCCGCGGTCAAATTCTATCAGTAGCTGGTTGATAATGATCAGTTATCACGGATCTAATATTATAAAATATCTACTCTCGCCTATGATCATAGACAGCCGCTCCGCGCGCCTCCGCGGTCAAATTCTATCAGTAGCTGGTTGACAATGATTAGTTATCACGTATCTAATATTATAAAATCTCTACTCTCGCCTATGATCACAGACAGCCGCTCCGCGCGCCTCCGCGGTCAAATTCTATCAGTAGCTGGTTGACTATGATTAGTTATCACGTATCTAATATTATAAAATCTCTACTCTCGCCTATGATCATAGACAGCCGCTCCGCGCGCCTCCGCGGTCAAATTCTATCAGTAGCTGGTTGACAATGATTAGTTATCAAGTATCTAATATTATAAAATCTCTACTCTCGCCTATGATCACAGACAGCCGCTCCGCGCGCCTCCGGGGTCAAATTCTATCAGTAGCTGGTTGACAATGATAAGTTATCACGGATCTAATATTATAAAATATCTACTCTCGCCTATGATCATAGACAGCCGCTCCGCGCGCCTCCGCGGTCAAATTCTATCAGTAGCTGGTTGACAATGATAAGTTATCACGGATCTAATATTAAAAAAATATCTACTCTCGCCTATGATCATAGACAGCCGCTCCGCGCGCCTCCGGGGTCAAATTCTATCAGTAGCTGGTTGACAATGATAAGTTATCACGGATCTAATATTATAAAATATCTACTCTCGCCTATGATCATAGACAGCCGCTCCGCGCGCCTCCGCGGTCAAATTCTATCAGTAGCTGGTTTATAATGATAAGTTATCACAGATCTAATATAAAAAATTATCTACTCTCGCCTATGATCATAGACAGCCGCTCCGCGCGCCTCCGGGGTCAAATTCTATCAGTAGCTGGTTGACAATGATAAGTTATCACGGATCTGATATTAGGTATAAAATCTCTACTCTCGCCTATGATCATAGACAGCCGCTCCGCGCGCCTTCGAGGTCAAATTCTATCAGTAGCTGGTTGACAATGATAAGTTATCACGGATCTAATATTATAAAATATCTACTCTCGCCTATGATCATAGACAGCCGCTCCGCGCGCTTCCGCGGTCAAATTTTATCAGTAGCTGGTTGATAATGATTAGTTGTCACTGATCTAATATTATAAAATGTCTACTCTCGCCTATGATCATAGATAGCCGCTCCGCGCGCCTCAGCGGTCAAATTCTATCAGTAGCTGGTTGATAATGATTATTTATCTCGGATCTAATATTATAAAATATCTACTCTCGCCTATGATCATAGATAGCCGCTCCGCGCGCCTCCGCGGTCAAATTCTATCAGTAGCTGGTTGACAATGATAAGTTATCACGGATCTAATATTATAAAATGTCTACTCTCGCCTATGATCACAGACAGCCGCTCCGCGCGCCTCCGCGGTCAAATTTTATCAGTAGCTGGTTGACAATGATAAGTTATCACGTATCTGAAATTATAAAATATCTACTCTCGCCTATGATCATAGACAGCCGCTCCGCGCGCCTCCGCGGTCAAATTCTATCAGTAGTTGGTTGATAATGATCAGTTATCACGGATCTAATATTATAAAATATCTACTCTCGCCTATGATCATAGACAGCCGCTCCGCGCGCCTCCGCGGTCAAATTCTATCAATAGCTGGTTGATAATGATTAGTTGTCACGGATCTAATATTATAAAATATCTACTCTCGCCTATGATCATAGACAGCCGCTCCGCGCGCCTCCGCGGTCGAACCCTATCAGTAGCTGGTTGATAATGATCAGTTATCACGGATCTAAAATTATAAAATATCTACTTTCGCCTATGATCATAGACAGCCGCTCCGCGCGCCTCCGCGGTCAAATTCTATCAGTAGCTGGTTGATAATGATTAGTTATCACGGATCTAATATTATAAAATATCTACTCTCGCCTATGATCATAGACAGCCGCTCCGCGCGCCTCCGCGGTCGAATCCTATCAGTAGCTGGTTGATAATGATCAGTTATCACGGATCTAATATTATAAAATATCTACTTTCGCCTATGATCATAGACAGCCGCTCCGCGCGCCTCCGCGGTCAAATTATATCAGTAGCTGGTTGATAATGATCAGTTATCACGGATCTAATATTATAAAATATCTACTCTCGCCTATGATCATAGACAGCCGCTCCGCGCGCTTCCGCGGTCAAATTCTATCAGTAGCTGGTTGACAATGATTAGTTATCACGGATCTAATATTATAAAATGTCTACTCTCGCCTATGATCATAGACAGCCGCTCCGCGCGCCTCCGCGGTCAAATTCTATCAGTAGCTGGTTGATAATGATCAGTTATCACGGATCTAATATTATAAAATATCTACTCTCGCCTATGATCATAGACAGCCGCTCCGCGCGCCTCCGCGGTCAAGTTCTATCAGTAGCTGGTTGACAATGATTAGTTATCACGTATCTAATATTATAAAATCTCTACTTTCGCCTATGATCACAGACAGCCGCTCCGCGCGCCTCCGCGGTCAAATTCTATCAGTAGCTGGTTGACTATGATTAGTTATCACGTATCTAATTATATAAAATCTCTACTCTCGCCTATGATCATAGACAGCCGCTCCGCGCGCCTCCGCGGTCAAATTCTATCAGTAGCTGGTTGACAATGATAAGTTATCACGGATCTAATATTATAAAATTTCTACTCTCGCCTATGATCATAGACAGCCGCTCCGCGCGCCTCCGGGGTCAAATTCTATCAGTAGCTGGTTGACAATGATAAGTTATCACGGATCTGATATTAAGTATAAAATCTCTACTCTCGCCTATGATCTTAGACAGCTGCTCCGCGCGCCTCCGGGGTCAAATTCTATCAGTAGCTGGTTGACAATGATAAGTTATCACGGATCTAATATTATAAAATGTCTACTCTCGCCTATGATCATAGACAGCCGCTCCGCGCGCTTCCGCGGTCAAATTTTATCAGTAGCTGGTTGATAATGATTAGTTGTCACTGATCTAATATTATAAAATGTCTACTCTCGCCTATGATCATAGATAGCCGCTCCGCGCGCCTCAGCGGTCAAATTCTATCAGTAGCTGGTTGATAATGATTATTTATCTCGGATCTAATATTATAAAATATCTACTCTCGCCTATGATCATAGATAGCCGCTCCGCGCGCCTCCGCGGTCAAAT
The DNA here is from genome assembly GCA_963966185.1 of Rhabditoides inermis. Classification (NCBI taxonomy): domain Eukaryota; kingdom Metazoa; phylum Nematoda; class Chromadorea; order Rhabditida; family Rhabditidae; genus Rhabditoides; species Rhabditoides inermis. The sequence continues at coordinate 20,113 of CAWZYM010000418.1, forward strand.
TCTATCAGTAGCTGGTTGACAATGATAAGTTATCACGGATCTAATATTATAAAATGTCTACTCTCGCCTATGATCACAGACAGCCGCTCCGCGCGCCTCCGCGGTCAAATTTTATCAGTAGCTGGTTGACAATGATAAGTTATCACGTATCTGAAATTATAAAATATCTACTCTCTCCTATGATCATAGACAGCCGCTCCGCGCGCCTCCGCGGTCAAATTCTATCAGTAGTTGGTTGATAATGATCAGTTATCACGGATCTAATATTATAAAATATCTACTCTCGCCTATGATCATAGACAGCCGCTCCGCGCGCCTCCGCGGTCAAATTCTATCAATAGCTGGTTGATAATGATTAGTTGTCACGGATCTAATATTATAAAATATCTACTCTCGCCTATGATCATAGACAGCCGCTCCGCGCGCCTCCGCGGTCGAACCCTATCAGTAGCTGGTTGATAATGATCAGTTATCACGGATCTAAAATTATAAAATATCTACTTTCGCCTATGATCATAGACAGCCGCTCCGCGCGCCTCCGCGGTCAAATTCTATCAGTAGCTGGTTGATAATGATTAGTTATCACGGATCTAATATTATAAAATATCTACTCTCGCCTATGATCATAGACAGCCGCTCCGCGCGCCTCCGCGGTCGAATCCTATCAGTAGCTGGTTGATAATGATCAGTTATCACGGATCTAATATTATAAAATATCTACTTTCGCCTATGATCATAGACAGCCGCTCCGCGCGCCTCCGCGGTCAAATTATATCAGTAGCTGGTTGATAATGATCAGTTATCACGGATCTAATATTATAAAATATCTACTCTCGCCTATGATCATAGACAGCCGCTCCGCGCGCTTCCGCGGTCAAATTCTATCAGTAGCTGGTTGACAATGATTAGTTATCACGGATCTAATATTATAAAATGTCTACTCTCGCCTATGATCATAGACAGCCGCTCCGCGCGCCTCCGCGGTCAAATTCTATCAGTAGCTGGTTGACAATGATAAGTTATCACATATCTAAAATTATAAAATATCTACTCTCGCCTATGATCATAGACAGCCGCTCCGCGCGCCTCCGCGGTCAAATTCTATCAGTAGCTGGTTGATAATGATCAGTTATCACGGATCTAATATTATAAAATATCTACTCTCGCCTATGATCATAGACAGCCGCTCCGCGCGCCTCCGCGGTCAAGTTCTATCAGTAGCTGGTTGACAATGATTAGTTATCACGTATCTAATATTATAAAATCTCTACTTTCGCCTATGATCACAGACAGCCGCTCCGCGCGCCTCCGCGGTCAAATTCTATCAGTAGCTGGTTGACTATGATTAGTTATCACGTATCTAATTATATAAAATCTCTACTCTCGCCTATGATCATAGACAGCCGCTCCGCGCGCCTCCGCGGTCAAATTCTATCAGTAGCTGGTTGACAATGATAAGTTATCACGGATCTAATATTATAAAATTTCTACTCTCGCCTATGATCATAGACAGCCGCTCCGCGCGCCTCCGGGGTCAAATGCTATCAGTAGCTGGTTGACAATGATTAGTTATCACGGATCTAATATTATAAAATATCTACTCTCGCCTATGATCATAGACAGCCGCTCCGCGCGCCTCCGGGGTCAAATTCTATCAGTAGCTGGTTGACAATGATAAGTTATCACGGATCTGATATTAAGTATAAAATCTCTACTCTCGCCTATGATCTTAGACAGCTGCTCCGCGCGCCTTCGCGGTCAAATTCTATCAGTAGCTGGTTTACAATGATAAGTTATCACGGATCTAATATTATAAAATATCTACTCTCGCCTATGATCATAGACAGCCGCTCCGCGCGCCTCCGGGGTCAAATTCTATCAGTAGCTGGTTGACAATGATAAGTTATCACGGATCTGATATTAAGTATAAAATCTCTACTCTCGCCTATGATCATAGACAGCCGCTCCGCGCGCCTCCGAGGTCAAATTCTATCAGTAGCTGGTTGACAATGATAAGTTATCACGGATCTAATATTATAAAATATCTACTCTCGCCTATGATCATAGACAGCCGCTCCGCGCGCCTCCGGGGTCAAATTCTATCAGTAGCTGGTTGACAATGATAAGTTATCACGGATCTAATATTATAAAATGTCTACTCTCGCCTATGATCATAGACAGCCGCTCCGCGCGCTTCCGCGGTCAAATTTTATCAGTAGCTGGTTGATAATGATTAGTTGTCACTGATCTAATATTATAAAATGTCTACTCTCGCCTATGATCATAGATAGCCGCTCCGCGCGCCTCCGCGGTCAAATTCTATCAGTAGCTGGTTGACAATGATTAGTTATCACGGATCTAATATTATAAAATATTTACTCTCGCCTATGATCATAGATAGCAGCTCCGCGCGCCTCAGCGGTCAAATTCTTTCAGTAGCTGGTTGACAATTATTATAAAACAAAGAGATAGTGAGAGAGAAAAAGTGTGAGAAAGAGAGAGAGAGAGAGAGAGAGAGAGAGAGAGAGAGAGAGAGAGTGGAATGAACAGCTGGTTGACAAATATTTTTTTTAGATTCAAGTAGACATTATAGTTATCACTAATCTAAAATCATAATATATAAGAAAGAGAGAGAGATAGAGGAGGAGAGGGAGAGAGAGAGATAGAGATAGAGGAAGAGAGGGAGAGAGGGAGAGAGAGAGAGAGAGAGAGATGAAAACAAGAGAGAAGAAAGAGAGAAAGAGAGAAAGAGAGAAAGACGAAAAAGAAAGGATGAGAAAAGGAGGTGTTTCCCCTCGACTCACTTTCATGATTGATTATAGAATGATAGTAATGTTTTATTGTATTTACTCAGAACATAGTAATCGCGCAGTTTGTTGGAGTGTGGTGAGCTGTTTCGTAGTGCGTGGTGATGTTCTCGCTCATTTGCACAATTGACTGTCTCTTTCTCTGACATCAGACAGACTGGCAGCTGGCGCACTCTCACCTCGCCACACTCTCTCGTCGCGGGGCAATAAAACAACGTCGACTAGAGGAATTTAATTGATAGCTGGCGTCAGAGGTCACAAAAAGATGCAAATTTTGGTAGAAGTGTAGTGGCCACCTATATACATGTTGTAGTAAAGGGAGACCTTACACGATTGCCTAGTTTTCTTGAACAGCCCGCGACAACTGTTTGGTGTCGCCTCGCCTCGACTAAATCACTTTGTGAAAAGAAACCAGGAGGAATTATAAAAAGATTACGGGCAGATTTGTAGGTAAGGGAGTGTAGAGAAGTGACGTCAAAACCGTTTCTCGATGGCAAAAGTCTGCGATTCGCAGTGCTCGTTCTTGTAAGATCTACTCGCCGCAGCCGATTCGTCAGTGACCCGTCTCCTCGCCTCACACACTATTTCGCCTCTTTTCTATCTGACTCTCTCGGATTACGCGCTGTTTTGTCGGACTTTCTTGAGCTTATAGCTCCGCGGATATGAGAGATAAAGATCTGAAAATTGGAATCCTGCATCTCGGGACCGAGACCATTGGATCGATGTCACGTTTGGCTAGATAGGAGTAGTGGCTGGCGCGGTAGAGCGATGGACGGACGGACGGACGGAAACCATAGGGCATTTTGCACATACAGGCGCAGCGGCGCTGCGACTAGCGCGCTTCGCGCGCTAGAAATAAAGGTATAAAATAGAGGAGAAAATTATCTATCGATTGATATATAGATTGACTTGATATGTGCTCTGGAAGTGCTATTAGGAGCTGTGCTAGAAGTGCTGTTGTCAGTCTTCCAGTAGATGACTGATCTTGCCTCCGCGGTCAAAGCCGATCAGTAGATCAGTAATTATAATAATACATTGATCACTGATACTGATATGCATTTTCTCCGACTCTCTGATTTTTTTTACTCTTTCGTATGCACATAGAAGGCGCTCCGGCACGCTTCGCGCGCCTCCGCGGTCAAAGCCGATCAGTAGATCAGTAATTATAATAATACATAAATAACATATTAATCACTGATACTGATATGCACTCTTTCGAAAAGTACACGAGTAAAGAGGAGTGGTTTGTTTTGATCTAATTCAACAAAAGCACATGCATAAAATCTCTTCGCAGCTGACTAAAATTTCAAAACAAACCTGCTCTTTCGAACGATGTTTTAAAACTCTAATTGTTTTCTTGTTAGCATGTTGAGTTCAGGTATTCAGGATACTGTTAATCCCAACAAGTAACTTGCAACAAAATGTATGACACGATTATAGTGCATACTATATTTTTCATCGATCAGAAAGAGCAGGTTTGTTTTGAAATTTTAGTCAGCTGCGAAGAGATTTTATGCATGTGCTTTTGTTGAATTAGATCAAAACAAACCACTCCTCTTTACTCGTGTACTTTTCGAAAGAGAATGGATGTCCTTTTCTCAAATTTCGAAGAAATTGTTTTTCAGGTTGATGTGCCGAACATGTTATGTATACATATTCGAAACTTTAGAAAACGTATCCTGAATATGGAAACGCACTGCTTTGTCGAATCGCTCGTGCGCCTGCCAATGCCAGTCTCTCATTGACACGCGCTATTTCGCGTCTCTCTCTCTTACCCACTCACTCCGCTCCGCACACTCCCCTCCCCCCACAGTTTTCGCGCCAAAACTGGGGCGGTGGCCTGGACGGCGAGCCGACACGAGAGTGGGTGAACGAAGGGCGGGGCATGCGCTCAGCCAATCAGAGTGCGCACGCAAGAGAGCCGAGCGACCAATGAGCGCAAAGTGCAGTGGGCGGAGCTTACGTGATGCACACCGTCGTCGCCGCCGCCGCCGCCGCCGCCGTCGTAAACACGTTTAGTGGCAAAGCGGGAGAGAGCAAGAGAGGGCGGTTTTTGGATGCCGCAACCGATATTGGTTTCACGAATCATACTCATAGGTCTTACAAAGTGATATTCTAACAAATAACGCACACTAATTAAGTATATTGTATTAGATAGAGAAATCGTGTGTGCCTTGGGAGTGGCGTGTTGCGCGCGTCACAGCTCAAAACAAACGGGCGCCGCTGCGCGCCGCCCCTAATTTTCTCCGACTCTCTGATTTTTTTACTCTTTCGTATGCACATAGAAGGCGCTCCGGCACGCTTCGCGCGCCTCCGCGTTCAAAGTCGATCAGTAGATCAGTAATTATAATAAAACATTGATCACTGATACTGATATGCATATTCAGTGACTCTCTGATCTTTCACTTTCTCGTGTGCACATAGAAGCCGCTCCGGCACGCTCCGCGGTCAAAGTCGATCAGTAGATCAGTAATTATAATAAAACATTGATCACTGATACTGATATGCATTTTCAGTGACTCTCTGATCTTTCACTTTCTCGTGTGCACATAGAAGCCGCTCCGGCACGCTCCGCGCGCCTCCGCGGTCGAAGTATATCAGTAGATCAGTGATAATAAGAATATATTGATCACTGCTACTGATATGAATTTTCTCCAACTCTGTGATCTTTCACTCTCTCGTATGCACATAGAAAGCGCTCCGGCACGCTTCGCGCGCATCCAAGCCGATCAGTAGATCAGTAATTATAATAATATATATTGATCACTGCTACTGATATGCATTCTCTCCTACTCTCTGATCTTTTACTCTTTCGTATGAACATAGAAGGCGCTCCGGCACACTCCACGGTAAAAGCCTATCAGTAGCTGGTTGACAATTACTTTTTATTATAGATACAAGTATAGTTTATAGTTTTTACTAATCTAATATTATAAAATAGAAGAGAGTGAGAGAGAGTGGGATGAGCAGCTGGTTGACAATTATTATTTAATTTAGATCCAAGTAGACTTCATAATTAAAACTAATCCAAAATCATAATATATATGAGAGAGGTAAAGGAAGAGAGGGAGTGAGAGACGAAAAAAGAGAGAGAGAGAAAGAGAGAGAGAGAGAGAGAGAGAGAGACGAAAAAAGAGGGATGAGAAAAGGAGAGGGATGAGAAAAGAAGGTGACATAGTATTTCGCCTCGCCTCACTGCCCTGATTGAATATAGAATGTCGTTAGTGCATACAGTTATATTTGTATTGTATTTGCTTAGAAAATGAAATTTGCACAGTTTGTTGGAGTGTGGTGAGCTGTTTGGTAGTGCGTGGTGATGTTCTCGCTCTTTTGCACAATTGACTGTCTTTTTCTCTGACATCAGACAGACTGGCAGCTGGCGCACTCTCACATTGCCACACTCTCTCGCCGCGGGGCAATAAAGTGGCGTCGATTAGAGGAATTTAATTGATAGCGGGCGTCAGAGGTCACAAAAAGATGCAAATTTTGGTAGAAGTGTTGTGGCCACCTATATGCATGTTGTAGTGAAGGGAGACCTTACACGATTGCCTAGTTTTCTTGAACAGCCCGTGGCAACTGTTTGGTGTCGCCTCGCCTCGATTAAATCACTTCGTGAAAAGAAACCAGGAGGAGTTATAAAAAGATTACGGGCCAAATTGTAGGTGAGGGAGTGTAGAGGAGTGACGTCGAAACCGTTTCTCGAAAGCTGGAGTCTGCGATTTGCAGTACTCGTTCTTGTAAGGCCTACTCGATGCAACCGTTCAACCACCTACCCGTCTCCTCGCCTCACACACTATTTCGCCGCTTTTGTGTCTGACTCTCTCTGATCACGCGCTATTTCGTCGGACTTTCTGGAGCTTATAGCTCCGCGGATATGAGAGAAAAAGGGCTGAAAATTGGAATCCTGCATCTCGGGACCGAGACCATCGGATCGATGTCACGTTTGGCTAGATAGGAGTAGTGAGTGGCGCGGTAGAGCGATGGACGGACGGAAACCATAGGGCATTTTGCACAGCCAGGCGCAGCGGGCGCTGCGACTAGCGCGCTTCGCGCGCTAGAAATTTAGGTATACAATAGAGGAGAAAATTATCTATCGATTGATATATAGATTGACTTGATATGTGCTCTGGAAGTGCTATTAGGAGCTGTGCTAGAAGTGCTGTTGTCAGAACTTTCCAGAAATGAATGATCTTTATTGTATTTCCTTAATTTTGAATTACAGTATTAACAAATGTATGAACAGTGTCAATGTCTAAGAGTAGCTGGTTGATAATTTTTGATTCTCGACTGATATTATCTTACCTATGCTCATAGAAAGCGCTCCGAGATGCAGCCGAAGACTATCGGTATATGAGTGATAACTATGTCATAACTAAACTACACTTTCCGTTTCTCCGCTTCTCTCTCTCTCTGTCTCTGTCTCTCTCTGTCTCTCTGTCGTCAGTTCAGTAGATCAGTAATAATAATAAAATATTGATCACTGATACTGATATGAATTTTCTCCTACTCTTTGATCTTTCACTCTCTCGTATGCAATGGAGGGCACTCCGGACACGCTTCGCGCGCCTTCGCGGTCAAAGTATATCAGTAGATCAGTAAAAATAAGAATACATTGATCACTGCTACAGCTACTGATATGCATTTTCTCCGACTCTCTGATCGTTCATTCTCTCGTATGCACATAGAAAGCGCTTCTCTGATTGGTCACTTTCTCGTATTCACATAGAAAGCGCTCCGGCACGCTTCGCGCGCCTCCGCGGTCAACGTATATCAGTAGATCAGTGAAAATAAGAATATATTGATCACTGCTACTGATATGCATTTTATCCGTTTCTCTGATCTTTCACTGTCTCGTATATACATAGAAAGCGCTCCGGCACGCTCCGCGCGCCTCCGCGGTCAGAGTCGATCAGTAGATCAGTAACAATAAGATAATATTGATCACTGCTACTGATATGCATTTTCTTCGACTTTCTGATCGTTCAATCCTTCGTATGCACATAGAAAGCGCTTCTCTGATCGGTCACTTTCTCGTATGCACATAGAAAGCGCTCCGGCACGCTTCGCGCGCCTCCGCGGTCAACGTATATCAGTAGATCAGTGAAAATAAGAATATATTGATCACTGCTACTGATATGCATTTTATCCGACTCTCTGATCGTTCACTTTCTCGTATGCACATAGAAAGCGCTCTGGCACGCTTCGCGCGCCTCCGCGGTCAAAGTATATCAGTAGATCAGTAAAAATAAGAATATATTGATCACTGCTACTGATTTGAATTTTCTTTGACTCTCTGATCGTTCACTTTCTCGTATGCACATAGAAAGTGCTTCGGCACGCTTCGCGCGCCTCCGCGGTCAAAGTATATCAGTAGATCAGTAAAAATAAGAATGTATTGATCACTGCTACTTTTATGCATTTTCTCCGACTCTCTGATCGTTCACTCTCTCGGATGCACATAGAAAGTGCTTCGGCACGCTTCGCGCGCCTCCGCGGTCAAAGTATATCAGTAGATCAGTAAAAATAAGAATATATTGATCACTGCTACTTTTATGCATTTTCTCCGACTCTCTGATCGTTCACTCTCTCGGATGCACATAGGAGGCGCTCCGACACGCTTCGCGCGCCTCCGCGGTCAAAGTATATCAGTAGATCAGTAAAAATAAGAAGATATTGATCACTGCTACTTTTATGCATTTTCTCCGACTCTCTGATCGTTCACTCTCTCGGATGCACATAGGAGGCGCTCCGGCACGCTTCGCGCGCCTCCGCGGTCAAAGTATATCAGTAGATCAGTAATAATAAGAATATATTGAACACTGATACTGATATGCATTCTCTCCTACTCTCTGATCTTTCACTCTCTCGTATTCACATAGTGGGCGCTCCGGCGGCACAGTCCGCGGTAAAAGCCTATAAGTAGCTGGTTGACAGTTACTATTTATTTTAGAAACAAGTATAACTTATAGTTATCACTGGTCTAATATTATAAAATATAAGAGAGAGAGAGAGAGAGAGAGAGAGAGATGAGCAGCTGGTTGACAATTATTATTTATTTTAGATCCAAGTAGACTTCATAGTTATCACTAATCTAAAATCATAATGCATAAGAGAGAGATAGAGGGAGAGAGGGAAAGAAAGAGAGAGAAAGAGAAAGAGAGAGAGAGAGAGAGAGAGAGAGAGAGAGACGCGAGAAGAGAGGGATAAGTAAAGGAGAGAGATGAGAAAAAGGAGGTTACATAGTATTTCGCCTCGCCTCACTTCCCTCATTAAACATACAATGACGTGAGTGCATATAGAATGTTTTATTGTATGTGCTCAAAAAACAAAATTTGTACATTTTGTTGGAGTGTGGTGAGCTGTTTTGTAGTGCGTGGTGATGTTCTCGCTCATTTGCACAATAGACTGTCTTTTTCTCTGACATCAGACAGACTGGCAGCTGGCGTACTCTCACCTCGCCACACTCTCTCTTCGCGGGGCAATAAAGTGGCGTCGATTAGAGGAATTTAATTGATAGCGGGCGTCAGAGGTCACAAAAAGATGCAAATTTTGGTAGAAGTGTAGTGGCCACCTATTTGCATGTTGTAGTAAAGGGAGACCTTACACGGTTGCCTAGTTTTCTTGAACAGCCCGCGACAACTGTTTGGTGTCGCCTCGCCTCGACTAAATCACTTCGTGAAAGGAAACCAGGAAGAGTTATAAAAAGATTACGGGCAGATTTGTAGGTGAGGGAGTGTAGAGGAGTGACGTCGAAACCGTTTTTCGATAGCTGAAGTCTGCGATCCGCAGTGCTCGTTCTTGTAAGGTCTACTCGCCGCACCCGATTCGTCAGTGACCCGTCTCTTCATCTGACACACTATCTCGCTGCTTTTCTGTCTGACTCTCTCGGATTACGCGCTATTTCGTCGGACTTTCTCGAGCTTATAGCTCCGCGGATATGAGAGATAACGAGCTGAAAATTGGAATCCTGCATCTCGGGACCGAGACCATCGGATCGATGTCACGTTTGGCTAGATAGGAGTAGTGGGTGGCGCGGTAGAGCGATGGACGCACAGACACCATAGGGCATTTTACACTTACACCAGACTAGCGCGCTTCGCGCGCTAGAAATATAGTTATAAAATAGAGGAAGAAATTATCTATCGATTGATATATAGATTGACTTGATATGTGCTCTGGAAGTGCTATTAGGAGCTGTGCTAGAAGTGCCCTACCAGTAGATGACTGATCTTTATTTATTTCCTTATCTCTTTCAATTTTCAGTAATATCAAGTATTTAAAAAGTGTCACAGTCTATCAGTGTCTGGTTGATGGTATCTGCTTGACTGATTTTCTACGGATGTTATATTTACTATGTTCATAGAAGGCGCTCCGGCACGCTCCGCGGTCAGAGCTTATCAGTAGATCAGTAATAATAGGAATATATTGATCACTGCTGCTGATATGCATTTTCTCCTACTCTCTGATCTTTCACTTTCTTGTATGCACATATAAGGGGCTCCGGGACACTCCGCGGTCAAAGTCGATCAGTAGATCAGTAATTATAATAATATATTAATCACTGATACTGATATGCATTCTCTCCGACTCTCTGATATTTCACTTTCGCGGATGCACATAGGAGGCGCTCCGGCACGCTTCGCGCGCCTCCGCGGTCAAAGTCTATCAGTAGATCAGTAATACTAAGAATATATTGATCACTGTTACTGATATGCATTCTCTCCGACTCTCTGATATTTCACTCTCTCGGATGCACATAGGAAGCGCACCGGCACGCTTCGCGCGTCTCCGCGGTCAAAGTCTATCAGTAGATCAGTAATAATAAGAATATATTAATCACTGTTACTGATATGAATTCTCTCCGACTGTCTGATATTTCACTCTCTCGGATGCACAAAGGAGGCGCTCCACCACGCTTCGCGCGCCTCCGCGGTCAAAGTATATCAGTGGATCAGTGATAATAAGAATATATTATTCACTGCTACTGATATGCATTTTCTCCGACTCTCTGATCGTTCACTTTCTCGTATGCACATAGAAAGCGCTCCGGCACGCTTCGCGCGCCTCCGCGGTCAAAGTCTATCAGTAGATCTATAATAATAAGAATATATTGATCACTGTCACTGATATGCATTTTCTCCGACTCTCTGATCTTTCACTCTCTCGTATGTACATAGAGGGCGCTCCGGCACGCTTCGCGCGCCTCCGCGGTCAAAGCCGATCAGTAGATCAGTAATTATAATAATAAATTGAACACTGATACTGGTATGCATTCTCTCCTACTTTCTGATCTTTCACTCTCTCGTATGTACATAGAGGGCGCTCCGGCACGCTTCGCGCGCCTCCGCGGTCAAAGCCGATCAGTAGATCAGTAATTATAATAATAAATTGAACACTGATACTGGTATGCATTCTCTCCTACTTTCTGATCTTTCACTCTCTCGTATGTACATAGAGGGCGCTCCGGCACGCTTCGCGCGCCTCCGCGGTCAAAGCCGATCAGTAGATCAGTAATTATAATAATATATTGAACACTGATACTGGTATGCATTCTCTCCTACTTTCTGATCTTTCACTCTCTCGTATGTACATAGAGGGCGCTCCGGCACGCTTCGCGTGCCTCCGCGGTCAAAGCCGATCAGTAGATCAGTAATTATAATAATATATTGAACACTGATACTGATATGCATTCTCTCCTACTTTCTGATCTTTCACTCTCTCGTATGTACATAGAGGGCGCTCCGGCACACTCGGCGGTAAAAGCCTATCAGTAGCTGGTTGACAACTTTTATTTTTCAGAGATACATATATAATTTATAGTTATCACTGGTTTTATATTTTAAAAATTAAGCGAGCGAGAGAGAAGGAGAGAGAGAGAGAGAGAGAAATACGAAAGAGAAAGATAGAGAAGAAAGAGAGAGAGAGAGAGAGAGAGAGAGAGAGAGAGAGAGAGAGAGAGAAGAAAAAAGAGGAATGAGAAAAGGAGAGGGATGAGAAAAGAAGGTCACATAGTATTTCGCCTCGCCTCACTTCCTGATTGAATATAGAATGTCGTTAGTGCATACAGTTATATTTGTATTGTATTTGCTCAGAATATAGTAATCGCGCAGTTTGTTGAAGTGTGGTGAGCTGTTTCGTAGTGCGTGGTGATGTTCTCGCTCATTTGCACAATTGACTGTCTCTTTCTCTAACAGCAGACAGACTGGCAGCTGGCGCACTCTCACCTCGCCACACTCTCTCGTCGCGGGGCAATAAAATGGCGTCGATTAGAGGAATTTAATTGATAGCGGGCGTAATAGGTCACAAAAAGATGCAAATTTTGGTAGAAGTGTAGTGGCCATCTATTTGCATGTTGTAGTAAAGGGAGATCTGACACGGTTGCCTAGTTTTCTTGAACAGCCCGCGACAACTGTTTGGTGTCGCCTCGCCTCGATTAAATCACTTCGTGAAAAGAAACCAGGAGGAGTTATAAAAAGATTACGGGCCAATTTGTAGGTGAGGGAGTGTAGAGGAGTGACGTCGAAACCGTTTCTCGAAAGCTGGAGTCTGCGATTCGCAGTACTCGTTCTTGTAAGGCCTACTCGATGCAACCGTTCAACCACCTACCCGTCTCCTCGCCTCACACACTATTTCGCCGCTTTTGTGTCTGACTCTCTCTGATCACGCGCTATTTCGTCGGACTTTCTGGAGCTTATAGCTCCGCGGATATGAGAGAAAAAGGGCTGAAAATTGGAATCCTGCATCTCGGGACCGAGACCATCGGATCGATGTCACGTTTGGCTAGATAGGAGTAGTGGGTGGCGCGGTAGAGCGATGGACGGACGGAAACCATAGGGCATTTTGCACAGCCAGGCGCAGCGGGCGCTGCGACTAGCGCGCTTCGCGCGCTAGAAACATGGATATGAAAAAGAGAAGAAAATTATATATCGATTGATATATAGGTTGACTTGATATGTACTCTGGAAGTGCTATTAGGAACTGTGCTAGAACTGCTGTTGTCAGAGCCTTCCAAAAATGAGTGATCTTTATTGTAATTCTTTATTTTTAAATTACAGTAATATCAAATTCTTGAACAGTGTCACAGTCTATCAGTAGCTGGTTGACAATTTTTGCTTCTCAACTGATATTATCTTACCTATGCTCATAGAAGGCGCTCCGAGATGCAGCCGAAGACTATCGGTATATGAGTGATAAACATGTTATAACTAATCTAAACTTTCCGTTTCTCCGCTTCTTCTTCTTCTTCTTCTTCTCTCTCTCTCTCTCTCTCTCTCTCTCTCTCTCTCTCTCTCTCTCTCTCTCCTTTGCTCTAGAAGGCGTTCCGGCACGCTACCGCGTGCCTCCGCAGTCAAAGCCTATCAGTAGATCAGTAACAATAATATATTGATCACTGATACTGATATGCATTCTCTTCTACTCTCTGATCTTTCACTCTCTCATATGCACTTAGAGGGCGCTCCGGCACGCTTCGCGCGCCTCCGCGGTCAAAGCCGATCAGTAGATCAGTAATTATAATAATATGTTGACCACTGAAACTGATATGCATTTTCTCCGGCTCTCTGATCTTTTACTCTCTCGTATGCACATAGAGGGCGCTCCGGCACGCTTCGCGCGCCTCCGCGGTCAAAGCCGATCAGTAGATCAGTAATATAAAACAGTAGTTGGTTGAGAGTTATTATTTATAATTGATCTAATATCGAAAATATATATTCTCGCCTATGATCTTAGATAACCGCTCTGCGCGCCTTCGCGGTCAAATCCTATGAGTAGCTGGTTGACAATTATTAGTTATCACGGATCTAATATCATAAAATATCTACTCTCGCCTATGATCATAGGTAGCCGCGAGAGAAGAGCTAGGGAAAAAGAGAGAGAGAAAGAAAGAGAATAGAGAGAGAGAAAGAGCGAGAGAAGAGAGAGAGAGAGAGAGAGAAAGAGAGAGAGAGAGAGAGAGAGAGAGAAAGAGAGATAGAGCGAGAGCCTTGAAGTAGCTAGTTGACAATTATTAGTTATCACGGATCTAATATTATAAAATTTCTACTCTCGCCTTTGATCACAGACAGCGGACAGCCGCTCCGCGCGTTTCAGCGGTCAAGTTCTATCAGTAGCTGGTTGACAATGAATAGTTATCACGGATCTAATATTATAAAATCTCTACTCTCGCCTTTGATCACAGACAGCCGCTTCGCGCGCCTCAGCGGTCAAATTCTATCAGTAGCTGGTTGACAATGATTAGTTATCACGGATCCAATATTATAAAGTCTCTACTCTCGCCTTTGATCACAGACAGCCGCTCCGCGCGTTTCAGCGGTCAAGTTCTATCAGTAGCTGGTTGACAATGATTAGTTATCACGGATCTAATATTATAAAATCTCTACTCTCGCCTTTGATAAAATCTCTACTCTCGCCACAGACAGCCGCTTCGCGCGCCTCAGCGGTCAAATTCTATCAGTAGCTGGTTGACAATGATTAGTTATCACGGATCCAATATTATAAAATCTCTACTCTCGCCTTTGATCACAGACAGCCGTTCCGCGCGTTTCAGCGGTCAAGTTCTATCAGTAGCTGGTTGACAATGAATAGTTATCACGGATCTAATATTATAAAATCTCTACTCTCGCCTTTGATCACAGACAGCCGCTTCGCGCGCCTCAGCGGTCAAATTCTATCAGTAGCTGGTTGACAATGATTAGTTATCACGGATCCAATATTATAAAGTCTCTACTATCGCCTTTGATCACAGACAGCCGCTCCGCGCGTTTCAGCGGTCAAGTTCTATCAGTAGCTGGTTGACAATGATTAGTTATCACGGATCTAATATTATAAAATCTCTACTCTCGCCTTTGATAAAATCTCTACTCTCGCCACAGACAGCCGCTTCGCGCGCCTCAGCGGTCAAATTCTATCAGTAGCTGGTTGACAATGATTAGTTATCACGGATCCAATATTATAAAATCTCTACTCTCGCCTTTGATCACAGACAGCCGTTTCGCGCGCCTCAGCGGTCAAATTCTATCAGTAGCTGGTTGACAATGATTAGTTATCACGGATCTAATATTATAAAATATCTACTCTCGACTTTGATCACAGACAGCCGCTCCGCGCGCCTCAGCGGTCAAGTTCTATCAGTAGCTGGTTGACAATGATTAGTTATCACGGATCTAATATTATAAAGTATCTACTCTCGACTTTGATCACAGACAGCCGCTCCGCGCGCCTCAGCGGTCAAGTTCTATCAGTAGCTGGTTGACAATGATTAGTTATCACGGATCTAATATTATAAAATTTCTACTCTCGCCTTTGATCACAGACAGCGGACAGCCGCTCCGCGCGTTTCAGCGGTCAAGTTCTATCAGTAGCTGGTTGACAATGAATAGTTATCACGGATCTAATATTATAAAATCTCTACTCTCGCCTTTGATCACAGACAGCCGCTTCGCGCGCCTCAGCGGTCAAATTCTATCAGTAGCTGGTTGACAATGATTAGTTATCACGGATCCAATATTATAAAGTCTCTACTCTCGCCTTTGATCACAGACAGCCGCTCCGCGCGTTTCAGCGGTCAAGTTCTATCAGTAGCTGGTTGACAATGATTAGTTATCACGGATCTAATATTATAAAATCTCTACTCTCGCCTTTGATAAAATCTCTACTCTCGCCACAGACAGCCGCTTCGCGCGCCTCAGCGGTCAAATTCTATCAGTAGCTGGTTGACAATGATTAGTTATCACGGATCCAATATTATAAAATCTCTACTCTCGCCTTTGATCACAGACAGCCGTTCCGCGCGTTTCAGCGGTCAAGTTCTATCAGTAGCTGGTTGACAATGAATAGTTATCACGGATCTAATATTATCAATTCTCTACTCTCGCCTTTGATCACAGACAGCCGCTTCGCGCGCCTCAGCGGTCAAATTCTATCAGTAGCTGGTTGACAATGATTAGTTATCACGGATCCAATATTATAAAGTCTCTACTATCGCCTTTGATCACAGACAGCCGCTCCGCGCGTTTCAGCGGTCAAGTTCTATCAGTAGCTGGTTGACAATGATTAGTTATCACGGATCTAATATTATAAAATCTCTACTCTCGCCTTTGATAAAATCTCTACTCTCGCCACAGACAGCCGCTTCGCGCGCCTCAGCGGTCAAATTCTATCAGTAGCTGGTTGACAATGATTAGTTATCACGGATCCAATATTATAAAATCTCTACTCTCGCGCTGGTTGACAATGATTAGTTATCACGGATCTAATATTATAAAATTTCTACTCTCGCCTTTGATCACAGACAGCGGACAGCCGCTCCGCGCGTTTCAGCGGTCAAGTTCTATCAGTAGCTGGTTGACAATGAATAGTTATCACGGATCTAATATTATAAAATCTCTACTCTCGCCTTTGATCACAGACAGCCGCTTCGCGCGCCTCAGCGGTCAAATTCTATCAGTAGCTGGTTGACAATGATTAGTTATCACGGATCCAATATTATAAAGTCTCTACTCTCGCCTTTGATCACAGACAGCCGCTCCGCGCGTTTCAGCGGTCAAGTTCTATCAGTAGCTGGTTGACAATGATTAGTTATCACGGATCTAATATTATAAAATCTCTACTCTCGCCTTTGATAAAATCTCTACTCTCGCCACAGACAGCCGCTTCGCGCGCCTCAGCGGTCAAATTCTATCAGTAGCTGGTTGACAATGATTAGTTATCACGGATCCAATATTATAAAATCTCTACTCTCGCCTTTGATCACAGACAGCCGTTCCGCGCGTTTCAGCGGTCAAGTTCTATCAGTAGCTAGTTGACAATGAATAGTTATCACGGATCTAATATTATAAATTCTCTACTCTCGCCTTTGATCACAGACAGCCGCTTCGCGCGCCTCAGCGGTCAAATTCTATCAGTAGCTGGTTGACAATGATTAGTTATCACGGATCCAATATTATAAAGTCTCTACTATCGCCTTTGATCACAGACAGCCGCTCCGCGCGTTTCAGCGGTCAAGTTCTATCAGTAGCTGGTTGACAATGATTAGTTATCACGGATCTAATATTATAAAATCTCTACTCTCGCCTTTGATAAAATCTCTACTCTCGCCACAGACAGCCGCTTCGCGCGCCTCAGCGGTCAAATTCTATCAGTAGCTGGTTGACAATGATTAGTTATCACGGATCCAATATTATAAAATCTCTACTCTCGCCTTTGATCACAGACAGCCGTTCCGCGCGCCTCAGCGGTCAAATTCTATCAGTAGCTGGTTGACAATGATTAGTTATCACGGATCTAATATTATAAAATCTCTACTCTCGCCTTTGATCACAGACAGCCGCTTCGCGCGCCTCAGCGGTCAAATTCTATCAGTAGCTGGTTGACAATGATTAGTTATCACGGATCCAATATTATAAAATCTCTACTCTCGCCTTTGATCACAGACAGCCGTTCCGCGCGCCTCAGCGGTCAAATTCTATCAGTAGCTGGTTGACAATTATTAGTTATCACGGATCTAATATTATAAAATATCTACTCTCGCCTACGATCATAGACAGCCGCTCCGCGCGCCTCCGCGGTCAAATTCTATCAGTAGATCAGTAATTATAATAATATATGATACTGATATACATTGATACTGATATGCATTCTTTCCTACTCTCTGATCTTTCACTCTCTCGTATGCACATAGAGGGCGCTCCGGCACACTCCGCGGTAAAGCCTATCAGAAACTGGTTGACAATTTTTATTTATTAGAGATACAAATATAATTTATAGTTATCACTGGTCTTTTATTATAAAGTCAATAGAGAGAGAGAGAGAGAGAGAGAGAGAGAGAGGGAGAGAGAGAGACGAAAGAGAGAGCGAGAGAGAGAAAGACGAAAGAGAGAGAGAGAGATAGAGAGAGAGATAGAGAGAGAGCAAGAGAGGGAGAGAGGGAGAGAGGGAGAGAAAGAGAGAAAGAGAGGTGAGAAAAGGAATTGGATGAAAAAAGGAGGTTACATAGTATTTCGCCTCGCCTCACTTCCCTGATTGAATATAGAATGGCGTGAGTGCATATAGTAATGTTTTATTGTATGTGCTCAGAAAATAAAAGTTGCACAGTTTGTTGGAGTGTGGTGAGCTGTTTCGTAGTGCGTGGTGATGTTCTCGCTCATTTGCACAATTGACTGTCTTTTTCTCTGACATCAGACAGACTGGCAGCTGGCGCACTCTCACCTCGCCACACTCTCTCGTCGCGGGGCAATAAAGTGGCGTCGATTAGAGGAATTTAATTGATAGCGGGCGTCAGAGGTCACAAAAAGATGCAAATTTTGGTAGAAGTGTAGTGGCCACCTATTTGTATGTTGTAGTAAAGGGAGATCTGACACGGTTGCCTAGTTTTCTTGATCAGCCCGCGACAACTGTTTGATGTCGCCTCACCTCGATTAAATCACTTCGTGAAAAGAAACCAGGAGGAGTTATAAAAAGATTACGGGCCAATTTGTAGGTGAGGGAGTGTAGAGGAGTGACGTCGAAACCGTTTTTCGATAGCTGAAGTCTGCGATTCGCAGTACTCGTTCTTGTAAGGCCTACTCGATGCAACCGTTCAACGACCTAACCGTCTCTTCATCTGACACACTATTTCGCTCTTTTTTCTGTCTGACTCTCTCTGATTACGCGCTGTTTCGTCGAATTTTCTTTAAGGCTTATAGCTCCGCGGATATGAGAGATAAAGGGCTGAAAATTGGAATCCTGCATCTCGGGACCGAGACCATCGGATCGATGTCACGTTTGGCTAGATAGGAGTAGTGGGTGGCGCGGTAGAGCGATGGACGGACGGACAAAAAGTGCGGAAACCATAGGGCATTTGACACTTACACCCGACTAACGCGCTTCGCGCGCTAGAAATATAGGTCTAAAACAGAGGAGAAAATTATCTATCGATTGATATATAGATTGACTTGATATGTGCTCTGGAAGCTGTGCTAGAAGTGATGTTGTCAGTCTTCCAGTAGATGACTGATCTTTATTTATTTCCTTATTTTTTTTTATTTTCAGTAATTTTAAATAATTAGAAAGTGTCACAATCTGGTTGATAGTATCTGGTTGACTGCTTTTCTACAGATGTTTTTACTATGCTCATAGAAGGCGCTCCGGCACGCTCCGCTGTCAGAGCCTATCAGTAGATCAGTAATAAAAATAACAATATAATGATCACTGATACTGATATGTATTTTCTCCTACTCTCTGATATTTTACTCTCGTATGCACATAGAGAGCGCTCCGGCACGCTTCGCGCGCCTCCGCGGTCAAAGCCGATCAGTAGATCAGTAATTATAATAATACATTGATCACTGATACTGAGATGCATTTTCTCCTACTCTCTGATATTTTACTCTCTCGTGTGCACATGGAGGGCGCTACGGCACGCTTCGCGCGCCTCCGCGGTCAAAGCCGATCAGTAGATCAGTAATTATAATAATACATTGATCACTGATACTGATATGCATTTTCTCCGACTCTCTGATTTTTTACTCTTTCATATGCACATAGAAGGCGCTCCGGCACGCTCCGCGCGCCTCCGCGGTTAAATTATATCAGTAGATCAGTAATAATGAGAATATTTATTGATCACTGCTACTGATATGCATTTTCTCCGACTCTCTGATCGTTCACTTTCTCGTATGCACATAGAAAGCGCTACGGCACGCTTCGCGCGCCTCCGCGGTCAAAGCCGTTCAGTAGATCAGTTATCATAATAATAAATTGATCACTGATACTGATATGCATTCTCTCTTACTCTCTGATCTTTTACTCTTTCGTATGCACATAGAGTGCGCTTCGGCACACACCGCGGTGAAACATTATAAAATATAAGAGAGAGAGAGAGAGAGAGAGAGAGAGAGAGAGAGAGAGAGAGAGAGAGAGATGAGCAGCTGGTTGACAATTATTATTTACAATTACTACTTATTATAGATACAAGTATAAATTATAGTGATCACTGGTCTAATATTATAAAATGTAGAGAGAGAGAGAGAGAGAGAGAGAGAGAGAGAGAGAGAGAGAGAGAGAGAGAGAGTGGGATGAGCAGATGGTTGACAATTATTTTTCAATTACTCATTCATATAAACCGCTCCGGCACGCTCCGCCCACCTCCGCGTAAAAGTCTATCAGTAGATAAATAATATTTTTTCATTGTTGCTCTACGATTTATCCATCTTTCTGATCTTTCACTCTTTCTCATGCGAATAGAAGGCGCTCCGGCACGCTGCCGCGCGCCTCCGCGTAAAAGTCTATAAGTAGATCAATAATAATAATATTTTTTATTATTTCACGATTTATCCATCTTTCAGATCTTTCACTCTTTCTCATGCGCATAGAAGGCGCTCCGGCACGCTACCGCGCGCCTCCGCGTAAAAGTCTATAAATAGATCAATAATAATATGTTTTCTTTATTATTTCACGATTTATCCATCTTTCTGATCTTTCACTCTTTCTCATGCGCATAGAAGGCGCTCCGGCACGCTGCCGCGCGTCTCCGCGTAAAAGTCTATCAGTAGACACGCTCCGCGCGGTTCCGCATAGCAAAGTCTATGGGTAGATTATGTATTAATAATAAGAATACATTTATCACTGCTACTGATATGCATTTTCTCCGACTCTCTGATCTTTCACTTTCTCGTATGCACATAGAAAGCGCTCCGGCACGCTCCGCGTGGTCAAATTCTATCAGTAGCTTGTTGACAATGATTAGTTATCACGGATCTAATATTATAAAATATCTACTCTCGCCTATGATCATAGACAGCCGCTCCGCGCGCCTCCGCGGTCAAATTCAATCAGTAGCTGGTTGACAATGATTAGTTATCACGGATTTAATATTATAAAATATGTACTCTCGCCTATGATCATAGATAGCCGCTCCGCGCGCCTCCGCGGTCAAATTCTATCAGTAGCTGGTTGACAATGATTAGTTATCACGGATCTAATATTATAAAATCTCTTCTCTCGCCTTTGATCACAGACAGCCGCTCCGCGCGCCTCCGCGGTCAAATCCCATCAGTAGCTGGTTAACAATTATTATTTATTTTAGATCCAAGTAGACTTTATAGTTATCACTGATCTAATGTTATAATATATGTATGAGAAAGAGAGATAGAGACAGAGAGATAGAGAGAGAAAGAGAGAGAGAGAGAGAGAGAGAGAGAGAGAGAGAGAGAGAGAGATGACCGGCTGGATGACAATTTCTATTTAATATATATCCAAGTAGACTTTATAGTTATCACTGATCTATGATTATATAAGAGAGAGATAAATTATAAGAGAGAGAGAGAAAGACGAAAAAGAGAGGGATGAGAAAAGGAGCTGGTACTACAAAGTACTTCGCCTCGCCTCACTTCTATGATTGAATATAGAAGGACGTGAGTGCATATAGTAATGTTTTACTGTATTTACTCAGAATATAGTAATCGCGCAGTTTGTTGGAGTGAGGTGAGCTGTTTCGTAGTGCATGGTGATGTTCTCGCTCATTTGCACGATTGACTGTCTCTTTCTCTAACAGCAGACAGACTGGCAGCTGGCGCACTCTCACCTCGCCACACTCTCTCGTCGCGGGGCAATAAAACGACGTCGATTAGAGGAATTTAATTGATAGCGGGCGTCAGAGGTCACAAAAAAAAGCAAATTTTGGTAGAAGTGTAGTGGCCACCTATTTACATGTTGTAGTAAAGGGAGACCTTACACGGTTGCCTAGTTTTCTTGATTAGCCCGCGACAACTGTTTGGTGTCGCCTCGCCTCGACTAAATCACTTCGTGAAAGGAAACCAGGAGGAGTTATAAAAAGATTACGGGCAGATTTGTAGGTGAGGGAGTGTAGAGGAGTGACGTCGAAACCGTTTTTCGATAGCTGAAGTCTGCGATCCGCAGTGCTCGTTCTTGTAAGGGCTACTCGCCGCAGCCGATTCGCCAGTGACCCGTCTCTTCATCTGACACACTATTTCGCCTGTTTTCTGTCTGACTCTCTCGGATTACGCGCTATTTCGTCGGACTTTCTTTAGCTTATAGTTCCGCGGATATGAGAGATATGATAACATGAAGATTTTGGGAGCATCTCCAGACCGAGGGCTTTACAGCCATACCAAATTTAGCCGGATCCATGCATCGGTGGCCTTTGTGTAGCCATGTATGGACGGACACCATAGGGCATTTTACACATACAGGCGCAGCGGCGCTGCGACTAGCGCGCTTCGCGCGCTAGATGTAATAAGGATAAACAGATAGAGGATGAAATTATCTATCGATTGATGTATTGATTGATATGATATGTAGTCTAGAAGCTAAGATAGAAAGAAAGAAGTTCTTGCTGCGCGATCACTCTACAAGACTCCTCCAGTAGATGATTATTAAAGAAGAACTCCGGGGAAAGAGTCACCGGCCCAAAACATTAGCGCGCCCGGAACCAGATTTTGGCGGGAAACCGCGAGTACGGCAAGCGGTGGGCAGAGGAGTGAGGCTCCGCCCTCGTCCAATTAAGCTATTTGGACAAAGGAATCGTAATAAATAATTCAAAAACGTAACTTTTCAAAGCCTCTCAGAATTTTCTTTGCCAGAATCGTGTTCCTAAGTATCATTTTGCCCCTATTGACCGGCATTCCTATTTTCCCCGGAGTTCTTCTTTAATCATGTTATGTTACAGTGTTATAAAAATATGTCAATAATGATTTGCACGCTTCTTTGATACATAGGAGCTTTGGCAAGCTATCGCGCGCTTACGCTGTCAAAGTCTATAAAAACAGGTTGATAATTATTATATTTCTTTGATAACTGATCTACACTTTAACAAGTTCATAGAAGACGCTCCGGCACGCTGCTGCGCGCATTCGCTGTCAAATTCTAAAAGTCTACAGTCGATAAGTAATGATTTTATTTATATATCACTGTTCTTCTCGCTGTCAAAACAGATTCTGTCAAATTATAACGGTAAACTGTTGATAAGTCCAGATTTTTTTTATCACTGGTCTACTCTCTCTTTTGCTAATAAAAAGCGCTCCGTCACGCTGCCGCGAGCCTCCGCTAACAAAGATTATCAGTACATAGTTCGGTGGCATTAAATATTTTCAAATTTTCATATTACTGATCTACATTTTCTCGGTCTCACCGTCTCTCTGGTTCCTCTCTCACTCTTCCCTGCATTCATACAAACCGCTCCGGCACGCTCCGCCCACCTCCGCGTAAAAGTCTATCAGTAGATAAATAATATTTTTTTTCATTGTTGCTCTTCCATTCATCCATCTTTCTGATCTTTCACTCTTTCTCATTCGCAAAGAAGGCGCTCCGGCACGCTGCCGCGCGCCTTCGCGTAAAAGTCTATAAGTAGATCAATAATAATATTTTTTTATTATTTCACGATTTATCCATCTTTCTGATCTTTCACTCTTTCTCATGCGCATAGAAGGCGCTCCGGCACGCTGCCGCGCGCCTTCGCGTAAAAGTCTATAAGTAGATCAATAATAATATTTTTTTATTATTTCACGATTTATCCATCTTTCTGATCTTTCACTCTTTCTCATGCGCATAGAAGGCGCTCCGGCACGCTGCCGCGCACCTCCGCGTAAAAGTCTACAATTAGATCCATAATAAAAAATTTTCCATATTATTTCACGATTTATCCATCTTTCTGATCTTTCACTCTTTCTCATGCGCATAGAAGGCGCTCCGGCACGCTGCCGCGCGCCTCCGCGTAAAAGTCTATAATTAGATCAATAATAATATTTTTTCTTTATTATTTCACAATTTATCCATCTTTCTGATCTTTCACTCTTTCTCATGCGCATAGAAGGTGCTCCGGCACGCTGCCGCGCACCTCCGCGTAAAAGTCTATCAGTAGATCAATAATAATATTTTTCATTAGTAATCTACGATTTACTGATTTTTCACTCTTTTTTATGCGCATAGAAGGCGGCACGCAGCCGCGCTATCAAAATCTATTAAAATTTTTGATAATTGCTATATTGTAATATTTATCTTTTCACTTTTCTACATTTTGCTATGCCCAATATAGAGGGAGGAGGAGACAAAGTGGTGAAGGAATCCGGCACGCTCCGGCGGTCAAATTCTATCAGTAGTTGACAATGATTAGTTATCACGGATCTAATATTATAAAATCTCTACTCTCGCCTTTGATCACAGACAGCCGCTCCGCGCACCTCAGCGGTAAAATTCTATCAGTAGCTGGTTGACAATTATTATTTATCACGGATCTAATATTATAAAATCTCTACTCTCGCCTTTGATCACAGACAGCCGCTCCGCGCGCCTCCGCGGTCAAATCCTATCAGTAGCTGGTTGACAATGATTAGTTATCATGAATCTAACATTATAAAATCTCTACTCTCGCCTTTGATCACAGACAGCCGCTCCGCGCGCCTCCGCGGTCAAATCCTATCAGTAGCTGGTTGACAATTATTAGTTTTCACGGATCTAATATTATAAAATATCTACTCTCGCCTATGATCATAGACAGCCGCTCCGCGCGCCTCCGCGGTCAAATCCTATCAGTAGCTGGTTGAAAATGGTTAGTTATCACGGATCTAATATTATAAAATATCTACTCTCGCCTACGATCATAGACATCCGCTCCGCGCGCCTCCGCGCAGTAATAATTGATCCCTACTACTGATATGCATTTTCTTCGACTCTCTGATCGTTCACATTCTCGTATGCACATAGAAAGCGCTCCGGCACGCCCCGCGCGCCTTCGCGGTCAAAGTATATCAGTATATCAGTAATAATAAGAATATATTGATCACTGCTACTGATATGACTTTTCTCCGACTCTCTGATCGTTCACTTTCTCGTATGCACATAGAAAGCGCTCCGGCACGCTTCGCGCGCCTCCGCGGTCAAAGTATATCAGTAGATCAGTAATAATAAGAATATATTGAACACTGATACTGATATGACTTTTTTCTGACTCTCTGATCGTTCATTTTCTCGTATGCACATAGAAAGCGCTCCGGCACGCTTCGCGCGCCTCCGCGGTCAAAGTATATCAGTAGATCAGTAAAAATAAGAATATATTGATCACTACTACTGATATGCATTTTATCCGACTCTCTGATCTTTCACTCTCGTATGCACATAGAAGGCACTCCGGCACGCTTCGCGCGCCTCCGCGGTCAAAGCCGATCAGTAGATCAGTAATTATAAAAAAAACATCGATCACTGCTACTGATATGCCTGATATGCATTTTCTCCGACTCTCTGATTGTTCACTTTCTCGTATGCACATAGAAAGCGCTCCGGCACGCTCCGCGGTAAAAGCCTATCAGTAGCTGGTTGACAATTTTTATTTATTATAGATCCAAGTATAATTATTAGTTATCACTGGTCTAATATAAGCGAGAGAGAAAGAGAGAGAGAGAGAGAGAGAGAGAGAGAGAGAGAGAAAGAGAGATGAGCAGCTGGTTGACAATTATTATTGATTTTAGTTCCAAGTAGACTTCATATTTCTCACTAATCTAAAATCATATTATATAAGAGAGAGATAGAGGAAGAGAGGAAGAGAGATGACTGATCTTTATTTATTTCCTTATTTTTTTCAATTTTCAGTAATTTTAAATAATTAGAAAGTGTCACAGTCTATCTGGTTGATAGTATCTGCTTGAATGCTTTTCTACAGATGTTATATTTACTATGCTCATAGAAGACGCTCCGGCACGCTCCGCGGTCATAGCTTATCAGTATTTCAGTGATAAAAATAATAATAAAATGATCACTGATACTGTTATGCATTTTCTCCTACTCTCTCATATTTTACTTTCTCGTATAAACATAGAGGGCGCTCCGGCACGCTTCGCACGCCTCCGCGGTCAAAGCCGATCATTAGATCAGTAATAATTGATCACTGATACTGATATGCATTCTCTCCTACTCTCTGATCTTTCACTCTCTCGTATGCACATAGAGGGCGCTCCGGCACACTCCGCGGTAAAATATTATAAAATATAAAAGAGAGAGAGAGAGAGAGAGAGAGAGAGAGAGAGAGACGAAAAAAGAGGGATGAGAAAATGAGAGGGATGAGAAAAGGAGGTTACATAGTATTCCGCCTCGCCTCACTTCCCTGATTGAATATAGAATGTCGTTAGTGCATACAGTTTTATTTGTATTGTATTTGCTCAGGATATAGAATTTGCACCGTTTGTTGGAAGTGTGGTGAGCTGTTTCGTAGTGCATGGTAATGTTCTCGCTCATTTGCACAGTTTACTGTCTCTTTCTCTGTCATCAGACAGACTGGCAGCTGGCGCACTCTCACCTCGCCACACTCTCTCGTCGCGGGGCAATAAAGTGGCGTCGATTAGAGGAATTTAATTGATAGCGAGCGTCAGAGGTCACAAAAAGATGCAAATTTTGGTAGAAGTGTAGTGGCCACCTATTTGCATGTTGTAGTAAAAGGAGACCTTACACGGTTGCCTAGTTTTCTTGAACAGCCCGCGACAACTGTTTGGTGTCGCCTCGCCTCGACTAAATCACTTCGTGAAAGGAAACCAGGAGGAGTTATAAAAAGATTACGGGCAGATTTGTAGGTGAGGGAGTGTAGAGGAGTGACGTGAAAACCGTTTTTCGATAGCTGAAGTCTGCGATTCGCAGTACTCGTTCTTGTAAGGTCTACTCGCCGCACCCGATTCGTCAGTGACCCGTCTCTTCATCTGACACACTATCTCGCTGCTTTTCTGTCTGACTCTCTCGGAATACGCGCTATTTCGTCGGACCTTCTTGAGCTTATAGCTCCGCGGATATGAGAGATAAAGATCTGAAAATTGGAATCCTGCATCTCGGGACCGAGACCATCGGATCGATGTCACGTTTGGCTAGATAGGAGTAGTGGGTGGCGCGGTAGAGCGATGGACGTACGGAAACCATAGGGCATTTTGCACTTACACCCGACTAGCGCGCTTCGCGCGCTAGAAATATAGGTATAAAATAGAGGAGAAAATTATCTATCGATTGATATATAGATTGACTTGATATGTGCTCTGGAAGTGCTATTAGGAGCTGTGCTAGAAGTGCTGTTGTCAGAGCCTTCCAAAAATGAGTGAACTTTATTGTATTTCCTTAATTTTGAATTACAGAATTAACAAATGTTTGAACAGTGTCAATGTCTAACAGTATCTGGTTGATAATTTTTTGATTCTCGACGGATATTGTCTTACCTATGCTCACAGAAGGCGCTTCGAGATGCTGCCGAAGACTATCGGTTTATGAGTGATAACTTTGTCATAACTAAACTACTTTTTCCGTTTCTCCGCTTCTCTCTGTCTTTCCCTATCTCTCTCTCTCTCTCTCTCTCTCTCTCTCTCTCTCTCTCTCTCTCTCTCTCTCTCTCTCTCTCTCTCTCTCTCTCTCTCTTTGCTCTAGAAGGCGCTCCGGCACGCTCCCGCGTGCCTCCGCGGTCAAAGCCTATCAGTAAATCAAAAATAATAATATATTGATCATTGATACTGTTTTGCATTTTCTCCGACTCTCTGATCTTTCTTTCTCTCGTATGCACATAGAAAGCGCTCCGGCACGCTCCGCGCGCCTCCGCGGTCAAATTCTATCAGTAGATCAGTAATAGTAAGAATGCATTGATCACTGCTACTGATATGAATTTTCTCCGACTCTCTGATCGTTCACTTTCTCGTATGCACATAGAAAGCGCTCCGGCACGCTCCGCGCGCCTCCGCGGTCAAAATATATCAGTAGATCAGTATTAGTAAGAATGCATTGATCACTGCTACTGATATGAATTTTCTCCGACTCTCTGATCGTTCACTTTCTCGTATGCACATAGAAAGCGCTCCGGCACGCTCCGCGCGCCTCCGCGGTCAAAGCCTATCAGTAGATCAGTAATAATAAGAATATATTGATCACTGCTACTGATATGAATTTTCTCCGAATCTCTGATCTTTCACTCTCTCGTATGCACATAGAAAGCGCTCCGGCACGCTCCGCGCGCCTCCGCGGTCAAAATATATCAGTAGATCAGTAATAGTAAGAATGCGTTGATCACTGCTACTGATATGAATTTTCTCCGACTCTCTGATCGTTCACTTTCTCGTATGCACATAGAAAGCGCTCCGGCACGCTCCGCGCGCCTCCGCGGTCAAAATATATCAGTAGATCAGTAATAGTAAGAATGCATTGATCACTGCTACTGATATGACTTATCTCCGACTCTCTGATCTTTCACTCTCTCGTATGCACATAGAAAGCGCTCCGGCACGCTCCACGCGCCTCCGCGGTCAAAATATATCAGTATATCGGTAAGAAATGAAAATAATTTGATCACTGCTACTGATATGCATTTTCTCCGACTCTCTGATATTTTACTTTTTCGTATGCACATAGAAAGCGCTCCGGCACGCTCCGCGCGCCTCCGCGGTCAAAGTATATCAGTATATCAGTAAGAAATAAGAATAATTTGATCACTGCTACTGATATGCATTTTCTCCGACTCTCTGATATTTTACTTTCTCGTATGCACATAGAAAGCGCTCCGGCACGCTCCGCGCGCCTCCGCGGTCAAAGTCGATCAGTAGATCAGTAATTATATTAATATATCGATCACTTCTACTGATATGCATTTTCTCCGACTCTCTGATATTTTACTTTTTCGTATGCACATAGAAAGCGCTCCGGCACGCTCCGCGCGCCTCCGCGGTCCAAGTCGATCAGTAGATCAGTAATATAAAACAGTAGTAAATTTAAGAGAGAGAGAGAGAGAGAGAGAGAGAGAGAGAGAGAGAAATATATATAGAGAGAGAGAGATAGAAAGAGAGAGATGAGAGAGAGCTGGTTGACAATTATTATTTATTTTAAATCCAAGTAGAATTCATAGTTATCATTAATCTGAAATCATAACATATAAGAGAGAGATAGAGGAAGAGAGGGAGAGAGGGAGAGAAAGAGAGAGAAAGGGAGAGAGAAAGGGGGAGAGAGACACACACGAAAAAAGAGAGATGAGAAAAGGAGGTTACATAGTATTTCGCCTCGCCTCCCTTCCCTGATTGAACATACAATGACGTGAGTGCATATATTTATGTTTTATTGTAGCGCGCTTCGCGCGCTAGAAATATAGGTATAAAATAGAAGAGAAAATTATCTATCGATTGATGAATAGATTGACTTGATATGTGCTCTGGAATTGCTATTAGGAGCTGTGCTAGAAGTGCTGTTGTCACTCTTTCGTTAGATGACTGATCTTTATTTATTTCCTTATCTTTTTCAATTTTCAGTATTATCAAGTATTTAGAAAGTGTCACAGTCTATCAGTATCTGGTTGATGGTATCTGCTTGACTGATTTTCTACAGATGTTATATTTACTATGTTCATAGAAGGCGCTCCGGCACGCTCTGCGGTCAGAGCCTATCAGTGGATCAGTAATTATAATAATATATTAATCACTGATACTGATATGCATTCTCTTCTACTCTCTGATCTTTTACTCTCTCGTATGCACTCAGAAGGCGCTCCGGCACGCTCCGCGCGCCTCCGCGTTCAAAGCCGATCAGTAGATCAGTAATTATAATAATACATTGATCACTGACACAGATATGCATTTTCTCCGACTCTCTGATTATTTACTCTTTCGTATGCACATAGAAGACGCTCCGGCACGCTTCGCGCGCCTCCGCGGTCAAAGTCGATCAGTAGATCAGCAATTATAATAATATATTGATCACTGCTACTGATATGCATTCTCTCCGACTCTCTGATCTTTCACTCTCTCGTATGCACATAGAAAGCGCTCCGGCACGCTCCGCGCGCCTCCGCGGTCAAAGTCGATCAGTAGATCAGCAATTATAATAATATATTGATCACTGCTACTGATATGACTTTTCTCCGACTCTCTGATCGTTCACTTTCTCGTATGCACATAGAAAGCGCTCCGGCACGCTTCGCGCGCCTCCGCGGTCAAAGTATATCAGTAGATCAGTAATTATAATAATACATTGATCACTGATACTGATATGAATTTTCTCTGACTCTCTGATCTTTCACTCTCTCACATGCACATAGAGGGCGCTGCGGCACGCTCCGCGCGCCTCCGCGGTCAAAGTCGATCAGTAGATCAGCAATTATAATAATATATTGATCACTGCTACTGATATGCATTCTCTCCGACTCTCTGATCTTTCACTCTCTCGTATGCACATAGAAAGCGCTCCGGCACGCTCCGCGCGCCTCCGCGGTCAAAGTCGATCAGTAGATCAGCAATTATAATAATATATTGATCACTGCTACTGATATGACTTTTCTCCGACTCTCTGATCGTTCACTTTCTCGTATGCACATAGAAAGCGCTCCGGCACGCTTCGCGCGCCTCCGCGGTCAAAGTATATCAGTAGATCAGTAAAAATAAAAATATTTTGATCACTGCTACTGATATGCATTTTCTCCGACTCTCTGATCGTTCACTTTCTCGTTTGCACATAGAAAGCGCTCCGGCACGCTTCGCGCGCCTCCGCGGTCAAAGTATATCAGTAGATCAGTAAAAATAAGAATATTTTGATCACTACTACTGATATGCATTTTCTCCGACTCTCTGATCGTTCACTTTCTCGTTTGCACATAGAAAGCGCTCCGGCACGCTTCGCGCGCCTCCGCGGTCAAAGTATATCAGTAGATCAGTAAAAATAAGAATATTTTGATCACTACTACTGATATGCATTTTCTCCGACTCTCTGATCGTTCACTTTCTCGTATGCACATAGAAAGCGCTCCGGCACGCTTCGCGCGCCTTCGCGGTCAAAGTATATCAGTAGATCAGTAATTATAATAATATATTGAACACTGATACTGATATGCATTCTTTCCTACTCTCTGATCTTTCACTCTCTTGTATGCACATAGAGGGCGCTCCGGCACACTCCGCGGTAAAGCCTATCAGTAGCTGGTTGACAATTTTTATTTATTAGAGGTACAAATATAATTTATAGTTATCACTGGTCTTATATTATAAAATCGAGAGAAAGAGAGATAGAGAGAGAGAGAGAGACGAAAGAGAGAGCGAGAGAGAAAGAAAGACGAAAGAGAGAGAGAGAGAGAGATAAGAAAGAGAGAGAGAGAGAGAGAGAGAGAGAGAGAGAGAGAGACGAAAAAAGAGGGATGCGAAAAGGAGAGGGTTGAGAAAAGAAGGTTACATAGTATTTCGCCCCGCCTCACTTCCCTGATTGAATATAGAATGCCGTTAGTGCATACAGTTATATTTGTAGTGTATTTGCTCAGAATAAAGAATTCGCACAGTTTGTTGGAGTGTGGTGAGCTGTTTCGTAGTGCGTGGTGATGTTCTCGCTCATTTGCACAATTGACTGTCTCTTTCTCTAACAACAGACAGACTGACAGCTGACGCACTCTCACCTCGCCACACTCTCTCGTCGCGGGGCAATAAAACGACGTCGATTAGAGGATTTTAATTGATAGCGAGCGTCAGAGGTCACAAAAAGATGCAAATTTTGGTAGAAGTGTAGTGGCCACCTATTTGCATGTTGTAGTAAAGGGAGACCTTACACGGTTGCCTAGTTTTCTTGAACAGCCCGCGACAACTGTTTGGTGTCGCCTCGCCTCGACTAAATCACTTCGTGAAAGGAAACCAGGAGGATTTATAAAAAGATTACGGGCAGATTTGTAGGTGAGGAAGTGTAGAGGAGTGACGTCGAAATTGTTTCTCGATAGCTGAAGTCTGCGATTCGCAGTACTCGTTCTTGTAAGGTCTACTCGCCGCACCCGATTCGTCAGTGACCCGTCTCTTCATCTGACACACTATCTCGCTGCTTTTCTGTCTGACTCTCTCGGATTACGCGCTATTTCGTCGGACCTTCTTGAGCTTATAGCTCCGCGGATATGAGAGATAACGAGCTGAAAATTGGAATCCTGCATCTCGGGACCGAGACCATCGGATCGATGTCACGTTTGGCTAGATAGGAGTAGTGGCTGGCGCGGTAGAGCGATGGACGTACGGAAACCATAGGGCATTTTACACTTACACCCGACTAGCGCGCTTCGCGCGCTAGAATTATAGGTATAAAATAGAGGAGAAAATTATCTATCGATTGATATATAGATTGACTTGATAGGTGCTCTGGAAGTGCTATTAGGAGCTGTGCTAGAAGTGCTGTTGTCAGTCTTCCAGTAGATGACTGATCTTTAGTTCTTTCTTTATTTTTTTTTCAGTAATTTTAAATAAGTAGAAAGTGTTACCGTCTATCTGGTTGATAGTATCTGGTTGACTGCTTTTCTACAGATGTATTTACCTTGCTCATAGAAGGCGGTCCGGCACGCTCCGCTGTCCGAGCCTATCAGTAGATCAGTAATAAAAAATCACAATATAATGATCACTGATACTGATATGTTTTTTCCGACTCTCTGATCTCTCACTTTCTCGTTTGCACATAGAAAGCGCTCCGGCACGCTCCGCGCGCCTCCGCGGTCAAAATATATCAGTAGATCAGTAATAGTAAGAATGCATTGATCACTGCTACTGATATGAATTTTCTCCGACTCTCTGATCTTTCACTCTCTCGTATGCACATAGAAAGCGCTCCGGCACGCTCCGCGCGTCTCCGCGGTCAAAATATATCAGTAGATCAGTAATAGTAAGAATGCATTGATCACTGCTACTGATATGAATTTTCTCCGACTCTCTGATCTTTCACTCTCTCGTATGCACATAGAAA
Organism: Rhabditoides inermis; assembly: GCA_963966185.1. Lineage (NCBI taxonomy): Eukaryota > Metazoa > Nematoda > Chromadorea > Rhabditida > Rhabditidae > Rhabditoides > Rhabditoides inermis. The sequence continues at coordinate 52,605 of CAWZYM010000418.1, forward strand.
GCGCTCCGGCAGGCTCCACGCGCCTCCGCGGTCAAAATATATCAGTAGATCAGTAATAGTAAGAATGCATTGATCACTGCTACTGATATGAATTTTCTCCGACTCTCTGATCTTTCACTCTCTCGTATGCACATAGAAAGCGCTCCGGCACGCTCCGCGCGCCTCCGCGGTCAAATTCTATCAGTAGATCAGTAATAGTAAGAATGCATTGATCACTGCTACTGATATGAATTTTCTCCGACTCTCTGATCGTTCACTTTCTCGTATGCACATAGAAAGCGCTCCGGCACGCTCCGCGCGCCTCCGCGGTCAAAATATATCAGTAGATGAGTAATAGTAAGAATGCATTGATCACTACTACTGATATGAATTTTCTCCGACTCTCTGATCTTTCTTTCTCTCGTATGCACATAGAAAGCGCTCCGCCACGCTCCGCGCGCCTCCGCGGTCAAAATATATCAGTAGATCAGTATTAGTAAGAATGCATTGATCACTGCTACTGATATGAATTTTCTCCGACTCTCTGATCGTTCACTTTCTCGTATGCACATAGAAAGCGCTCCGGCACGCTCCGCGCGCCTCCGCGGTCAAAGCCTATCAGTAGATCAGTAATAATAAGAATATATTGATCACTGCTACTGATATGAATTTTTTCCGAATCTCTGATCTTTCACTCTCTCGTATGCACATAGAAAGCGCTCCGGCACGCTCCGCGCGCCTCCGCGGTCAAAATATATCAGTAGATCAGTAATAGTAAGAATGCATTGATCACTGCTACTGATATGGATTTTCTCCGACTCTCTGATCTTTCACTCTCTCGTATGCACATAGAAAGCGCTCCGGCACGCTCCGCGCGCCTCCGCGGTCAAAATATATCAGTAGATCAGTAATAGTAAGAATGCATTGATCACTGCTACTGATATGAATTTTCTCCGACTCTCTGATCTTTCACTCTCTCGTATGCACATAGAAAGCGCTCCGGCACGCTCCGCGCGCCTCCGCGGTCAAAATATATCAGTAGATCAGTAATAGTAAGAATGCATTGATCACTGCTACTGATATGAATTTTCTCCGACTCTCTGATCTTTCACTCTCTCGTATGCACATAGAAAGCGCTCCGGCACGCTCCGCGCGCCTCCGCGGTCAAAATATATCAGTAGATCAGTAATAGTAAGAATGCATTGATCACTGCTACTGATATGAATTATCTCCGACTCTTTGATCTTTTACTCTATCGTATGCCTTTAGAGGACGTCCGGCACGCTACGCGCGCCTCCGCGGTCAAAGCCGATCAGTAGATCAGTAATTATAATAATATATTGAACACTGATACTGATATGCATTCTCTCCTACTCTCTGATCTTTCACTCTCTCGTATGCTCATAGAGGGCGCTCCGGCACACTCCGCGGTAAAAGCCTATCAGTAGCTGGTTGACAATTTTTATTTATTAGAGATACAAATATACTTTATAGTTATTACTGGTCTTATATTATAAAATTTAAGCGAGCGAGAGAGAAAGAGAGAGAGAGAGAGAGAGAGAGAGAGAGAGAGAGAGAGAGAGAGAGAGAGAAAGAGAAAGAGAGTGGGATGAGCAGCTGGTTGACAATTATTATTTATTTTAGATCCCAGTAGACTTCATAGTTATCAATAATCTAAAATCATAATATATAAGAGAGAGAGATAGAGGAAGAGAGGGAGAGAAAGAGAGAGAGAGAGAGAGAGAGAGAGAGAGAGAGAGGCGTGAGAAGAGAGGGATAAGTAAAGGAGAGAGATGAGAAAAGGAGGTTACATAGTATTTCGCCTTGCCTCACTTCTATGATTGAATATAGAATGACGTGAGTGCATATAGTATTGTTTTATTGTATGTGCTCAGAAAATAGTTTGTTGGAGTGTGGTGAGCTGTTTCGTAGTGCGTGGTGATGTTCTCGCTCATTTGCACAATTGACTGTCTTTTTCTCTGACATCAGACAGACTGGCAGCTGGCGCACTCTCACCTCGCCACACTCTCTCGTCGCGGGGCAATAAAACGACGTCGATTAGAGGAATTTAATTGATAGCGAGCGTCAGAGGTCACAAAAAGATGCAAATTTTGGTAGAAGTGTAGTGGCCACCTATTTGCATGTTGTAGTAAAGGGAGACCTTACACGGTTGCCTAGTTTTCTTGAACAGCCCGCGACAACTGTTTGGTGTCGCCTCGCCTCGACTAAATCACTTCGTGAAAGGAAACCAGGAGGGTTTATAAAAAGATTACGGGCAGATTTGTAGGTGAGGGAGTGTAGAGGAGTGACGTCGAAACCGTTTTTCGATAGCTGAAGTCTGCGATTCGCAGTACTCGTTCTTGTAAGGTCTACTCGCCGCACCCGATTCGTCAGTGACCCGTCTCTTCATCTGACACACTATCTCGCTGCTTTTCTGTCTGACTCTCTCGGATTACGCGCTATTTCGTCGGACCTTCTTGAGCTTATAGCTCCGCGGATATGAGAGATAAAGATCTGAAAATTGGAATCCTGCATCTCGGGACCGAGACCATCGGATCGATGTCACGTTTGGCTAGATAGGAGTAGTGGGTGGCGCGGTAGAGCGATGGACGCACAGACACCATAGGGCATTTTACACATACACCCGACTAGCGCGCTTCGCGCGCTAGAAATATAGGTGTAAAAAAGAGGAGAAAATTATCTATCGATTGATATATAGATTGACTTGATATGTGCTCTTGAACTGCTACTAGGAGCTGTGCTAGAAGTGCTGTTGTCAGTCTTTTAGTAGATGACTGATCTTTATTTATTTCCTTATTTTTTTTATTTTCAATAACATCAAATATTCGGAAAGTGTCCAAGTCTATCAGTATCTGGTTGATAGTTACTACTTTTCTACAGATATCATATTTACTATGCTCATAGAAGGCGCTCCGGCACGCTCCGCGGTCAAAGCCTATCAGTAGATCAGCAAGAATAATAATAAGAATATATTGATCACTGCTACTGATATGCATTTTCTCCGACTCTCTGATCTTTCACTTACTCGTATGCACATAGAAAGCGCTCCGGCACGCTCCGCGCGCCTCCGCGGTCAAAGTCGATCAGTAGATCAGTAATAATAAGACTATATTGATCACTGCTACTGATATGCATTTTCTCCAACTCTCTGATCTTTCACTCTCTCGTATGCACATAGAAAGCGCTCCGGCACGCTTCGCGCGCCTCCGCGGTCAAAGTCGATCAGTAGATCAGTAATAATAAGACTATATTGATCACTGCTACTGATATGCATTTTCTCCGACTCTTTGATCTTTCACTCTCTCGTATGCACATAGAAAGCGCTCCGGCACGCTCCGCGCGCCTCCGCGGTCAAAGCCGATCAGTAGATCAAAAATGCACATAGAGGGCGCTCCGGCACACTCCGCGGTAAAAGCCTATCAGTAGCTGGTTGACAATTACTATTTATAATAGATACAAGTATAATTTATAGTTATCACTGGTCTAATATTATAAAATATAAGAGAGAGAGAGAGAGAGAGAGAGAGAGAGAGAGAGAGAGAGAGAGGGATGAGCAGCTGGTTGACAATTATTATTGATTTTAGATCCAAGTAGACTTCATAGTTATCACTAATCTAAAATCATAATATATAAGAGAGAGATAGAGGAAGAGAGGGAGAGAGGGAGAGAGAGAGAGAGAAAGAGAGAGAGAGAGAGAGACGAAAATGATGAATGAGAAAAAGAGAGGGATGAGAAAAGGAGGTTACATAGTATTTCGTCTCGCCTCACTTCCCTGATTGAAAATAGAATGACGTGAGTGCATATAGTAATGTTTTATTGTATTTGCTAAGAAAATATAATTCGCACAGTTTGTTGGAGTGTGGTGAGCTGTTTCGTAGTGCATGGTGATATTCTCGCTCATTTGCACATTATACTGTTTCTTTCTCTAACTGCAGACAGACTGGCAGCTGGCGCACTCTCACCTCGCCACACTCTCTCGTCGCGGGGCAATAAAACGACGTCGATTAAAGGAATTCAATTGATAGCAGGCGTCAGAGGTCACAAAAAGATGCAAATTTTTATAGAAGTGTAGTGGCCACCTATATGCATGTTGTAGTAAAGGGAGATCTTACACGGTTGCCTAGTTTTCTTGAACAGCCCGCGACAATTGTTTGGTGTCGCCTCGCCTCAATTGAATCACTTCGTGAAAGGAAACCAGGAGGAGTTATAAAAAGATTACGGGTCACAGTCTATCAGTATTTGGTTGATAGTATCTGCTTGACTGCCTATCTACAGATGTTATATTTACTATGCTCATAGAAGGCGATCCGGGCACGCTCCGCGCGCCTTCACGGTCAAAGTATATCAGTAGATCAGTAATTATAATGAAACATTGATCACTGATACTGATATGCACTTTCTCCGACTTTCTGATCTTTTACTCTTTCGTTTGCACATAGAGGGCGCTCCGGCACGCTTCGCGCGCCTCCGCGTTTAAAGTCTATCAGTAGATCAGTAATAATAAGAATATATTGATCACTGCTACTGATATGCATTTTCTCCGACTACTGATCGTTCACTTTCTCGTATGCACATAGAAAGCGCTCCGGCACGCTTCGCGCGCCTCCGCGGTCAACGTATATCAGTAGATCAGTAAAAATAAGATTATATAGAAAGCGCTCCGGCACGGCTCCGCGCGCCTCCGCGGTCAAAGCCGAACAGTAGATCAGTAATTATAACAATATATTGATCACTGCTACTGATATGCATTCTCTCCTACCCCCTGATCTTTCACTCTCTCGTATGCACATAGAGGGCGCTCCGGCACGCTTTGCGCGCCTCCGCGGTAAAAGCCGATCAGTAGATCAGTAATTATAATAATATATTGATCACTGATACTGATATGCATTTTCTCCGACTCTCTGAAATTTTACTCTCTCGTATGCACATAGAGGGCGCTCCGGCACGCTTCGCGCGCCTCCGCGGTCAAAACCGGTCAGTAGATCAGTAATAATAAGAATATATTGATCACTGTTACTGATATGCATTTTCTCCGACTCTCTGGTATTTTACTCTCTCGTATGCACATAGAGGGCGCTTCGGCACGCTTCGCGCGCCTCCGCGGTCAAAGTATAACAGTAGATCAGCAAAAATACGAATATATTGATCACTGATACTGATATGCATTTTCTCCGACTCTCTGAAATTTTACTCTCTCGTATGCACATAGAGGGCGCTTCGGCACGCTTCGCGCGCCTCCGCGGTCCAAGTATAACAGTAGATCAGTAAAAATACGAATATATTGATCACTGCTACTGATACGCATTTTATCCGACTCTCTGATCGTTCACCTTCTCGTATGCACATAGAAAGCGCTCCGGCACGCTTCGCGCGCCTCCGCGGTCAAAGTATATCGGTAGATCAGTAAAAATAAGAATATATTGATCACTGATACTGATATGCATTTTCTCCAACTCTCTGATCATTTACTATCTCGTATGCACATAGAGGGCGCTCCGGCACGCTTCGCGCGCCTCCGCGGTTAAAGTATATCAGTAGATCAGTAATAATAAGAATATATTGATCACTGATACTGATATGCATTTTCTCCGACTCTCTGAAAATTTACTCTCTCGTATGCACATAGAGGGCGCTCCGGCACGCTTCGCGCGCCTCCGCGGTCAAAACCGGTCAGTAGATCAGTAATAATAAGAATATATTGATCACTGTTACTGATATGCATTTTCTCCGACTCTCTGATATTTTACTCTCTCGTATGCACATAGAGGGGGACTAGCGGGCCGCTAGTGGCGGCGGCTTCGCCGCCGCACTGCGCTCCAAGGCTCGCGCGCCTTCGGCGCGCTCGCCTTTCCGCGAACATCCAGTAAAAGTTGTAGTGAAATTCGAATTTTCTCAAATATCAGTTTTCAAAATGTCATAACTCAATTTCTAAGATAGTGGTGTGAACGGTTCTTTGTGTTTTAAACCTACGACTATGTAAGTAGTACGTAAACAAATTTTGAGATGATTCGATAACGATTTTGCATTTTGCATTTCACGTGATTGAACCTGTCAGCAAAATTTCAAAAAATCATATAAAATTTGAAAATAGTTTTCGTGAACTGAAATTCAGAAACTGTAGTTACAACACTTAGTACTAACTTAAAATGTGAAATGAACCGGATCTGACAGTGTTTATACTAAGTTTATATAAAACGACATAAAAATTCAAAATCGTTTAGATGAACTGAAACTGTAAAACTGTAAATAAATTTCAGAGTACTAACTACATTTTTTATATGAATCAGATCTGACATCTTTGAAACTAAGTTTACATAGAACTCGAATTTCTATATGAACCCATATAAGGAGTTGCTGAAAATTAGATTTGGTGTTCATGGAGCAACGCTTAGTAGCTGTGTAACTTAAGTTTGTAGTATGAGCGCTGTACTTCGAAAGAGAGACTGAGCATATGAGAAACTGTGCAAGAATTTTTCGGTTTCCATATTTGGAAACATGCAAATGAGCTGAAACAAAAACTGTATCGTCTCATGAGCAAGTGATGTTTTATCATGCTAGATGAGGAGAGCAAGTTTAGGGTTGAAAAGAGATATGAGCCCGGAAAAACATATGCCATAGCAAATTTTATAGGTGGTAGAGTGGACTAGCGGGCCGGAGGCTCGCTTCGCTCGCCTCCGGCCCGCTAGTGGCGGCGGCTTCGCCGCCGCACTGCGCTCCGAGGCTCGCGCGCCTTCGGCGCGCTCGCCTCTCCGCGTCAAATCATCAAAACATCAAATCTGAACTGTACTACAGCTCTAGAACACATTAGACATCTCAAGCTTTATAGTTGTTTACATTTTTGTTTACTCGTTTACATGACTTGTAAACATTATATATGAACTCTCCTTTGGGTTTAGTTTACATCAAACATCGAAATCTGAAGTTTTGGAGTTGTTTACAACTTTCACTTGTTTACCTGACTTTTAAAAATCTGAAATGAACTTTCTATCGAGTCTAGTACACTTTAGATATCAAAATCTCTAGTTTTGGAGTTGTTTACAACTTTGTTTACTTGTTTACCTGACTTGTAAACACTACATTGTAACTTTCCGTCTGGTCTAGTATCGATTAAACATCAAAATCAGAAGATTTGGAGTTGTTTACTTTTTTGTTTACTTGTTTATCTGTTTTGTTTACGTAAACATCGTACTTGTTTACTTGTTACCTATACCAAGTATGAAGTTCGTAGCAGTAATACAAGTTGAGAAATGCACATGACCTTATTTGGAATATGTAAATGAGGTGAATGAAGACGAATTATTTAACTAAAAATTAGTACTCGTTTGCTTGTTACCTGTACGAAATATGAACCTTCTACCTCGACAAATAACCGAGTTATGAATTTTCAAATATTTCT
>CAWZYM010000418.1:65000-67500 GCA_963966185.1 Rhabditoides inermis
TCCGGTGGGGCACTGTGAGTGGCACTCTTCTGGCGCCAGCTGGATTCCCAGAGTCGTGTCAGGTGTGTCGATCGACGTGTAGGTGTGCTCGGCCATCTCTCCCACTCCCACATCTGCCAGAGGCAACTTCGCCATTATCTAGAAGCAGTCATATTGGATTAGGGATTACTACTAATGTAGTATATAATGAGTTATCAATCAAATAATGATGTGTGTCGTAGATATTCACCTGATTATTGTACGTGTGCACCATATCATTGTTGACAGCGAGAATGCAACTGCCGACCCTTGCCTCCTCCTCGTTCATGTCTTCGAATGTCCAGTCAATGACCTCGCTGGGGCTCTTCTTGAAGATGGGGAAGCAGTGGGGACACACCTGAGTTGTCATCAATGAGGAACAGAAAGAGAGTGAGTGCGAGAGAGAGAGAGAGAGAGAGAGAGAGAGAGAGAGAGAGAGAGAGCGAGCGAGAGACGAGAGACGAGAAACGAGAGACGAGAGAAAGAGAGAGAGAGAGAGAGAGAGAGAGAGAGAGAGAGATGAATTTACGTTGACAGTCGAATCCTTGGTGGTGGCTCCATTGCCAACATCGACGAGGAACTTGGAGTAGAGCTCGTCATGCTTGGCACGCATGTTGTAGGTGAGGTAGACCTTCTCTGCCTCATTCCATGACCAGTGAGCCAGTACACTCTCAGTAAGCACCTGGTCTCCCTGCAGATCGGGAATGATGGGGAGTATCTAAAAAGAAAGACAAATCGATACAGAGAAAGAGAGAGAGAGAGAGAGAGAGAGAGAGAGAGAGAGAGAGAGAGAGAGAGAGAGCGAGAGAGAGAGAGAGATAGATAGATAGATAGATAGAGAGAGAGAGAGAGAGAGAGAGAGAGAGAGAGAGAGAGAGAGAGAGAGAGAGATAGATAGATAGATAGATAGATAGATAGATAGATAGAGAGAGAGAGAGAGAGAGAGAGAGAGAGAGAGAGAGTCACCTGGCGGAAGTCGCCACACCCAATGATGTGCTTGCCTCCGAACGGTCGGTCGTTCTTGCAAGCCCTCTTGAGAATGGCGTCTATCAGATCGAACACGTCACTGCTCACAGTCGACAGCTCATCGATAAAAAACACATCTGTCTGAAAGAAATGTGGTGACTTCTCTTGTTGTTTTATAATTTCTCTCTCTCTCCCCCCCCCTCTTTCTTTCTCTCTTTCTCTCTCTTTCTCTCTCTCTCTCTCTCTCTCTCTCTCTCTCTCTCTTCCTCCCTCCTCTGCCAGATCTTGTTCCTTCCGACTGTTTCCAGTGATTTTAGAGTAGATAGTTCCGTCTGTCCTGGTCTGAATCCAGAACGTCCTGTAGATGGTGCTGCCATTGGGGAGAAGGTGCGCTGCGCATCCAGTGTGCGCCATGCACTTGACCTAAACGGAATCGATGTTACAGAAAGTGAGAAGAGAGGGGAGAGAAAGGCACCCACCTTGAGCTCGCAGTCCAACATGTTGTAGTACAGAGCACGGAAGACAGTCGTTTTTCCACAGCCTCCCGAACCGAGTACAAACATTATCAGTTGAGTTACTGCAATTATTTGAATAAATTGGAGAAAAAATATGACTTAATGTGGATTTGATACTACGAGAAGAAGAAAAGGAGAAATGAAGTACAAGTATAACACTCACTGGCTTCTCCCTCTTGTGGATCGACCTTGAACATGGCAAGATCAAAAATGGCAGTCTGCTCCTTGTTAAGCTCGGCTCGCAGATCCATAGCCAGCTTCATCACATTCTCGCGAGTCTCCACAAAAACTGCTCCGTCGATATCGGACACGAACGCCTCTTCCTCTTCATCCCGGCCAGAAATCGCCCTCACATCGGGATACGGTAGACCGAACTGTTCCGGACAGCAGTCGTGATACGCCAGCATGTTCTACAAGTCAATGATGTAAAACTTTGGTTAAAGTATGTGTTATTTAAAATAACAGATGTCAAAGTTTCTGAAAGAGTTTCTACCTCTATAGCCTTGTAAAGTATTTGTCTTTGTCGGTAGAGGGCGCGTTCGCTGTGCCCTGGCCGATGCACAAACATGGCATACTCGTTCTCGGCAAGCAGCACACTTGGCACATCCTACAATCAACTCATCAAAGATATAATTAATAAGAGAGAGAGAGAGAGAGAGAGAGAGACGCACTTTGGAGGGTCCTCCCCACAGCAGCTGTTGCACGAAGTAGTGCAGTACACGGAGAGGGGAGACGTTGGACTCGGCTACTTCCTTCATATTCAGCCGCAGTTGGTAGTCCGAGAAGAGAAGATCGCGAAGAGCGGCCGCCTCAGCAAACGTGTCGTACAGTATTCCATCCACCTAGATAGTGAGGATGAGTGACAGAAAGAAAAGAGAGAGAGAGAGAGAGAGAGAGAGAGAGAGAGGGAGGGAGAGAGAGAGAGAGAGACTTACTGTGCACAATTTTTCAAACGACGTGACATCTCGAGTATTGTTGAACAGTAGCCTCAGTGCGTACTG